>MU743522.1:51469-77548 GCA_026770625.1 Nicotiana glauca | reverse complement strand
CATAAGTTATCAAAATTTCTCGGAATCTTCCTGTAAATCCCCATCTTTCATATTCTGAATCATTAACCAAATTCGCACGACCGATCTCTTTGTTGAACAACCAATATAATTCTTTGCAGAAGCTTCACCAACCACGCGACCGCTAACCTGCTCGCCGGGGAATAACCCACCGAGGGGAATCACCTCCCGATATCTTCCCACGCTGCTGCACGGGGTACATTCCCTATGATACCAATAGCCCATCTTGAGTCCGAGCTCACCTTCTAGTTGCACAAGCCCATACGCCCCTCGCGGACTTCAATTAACTGTGCGGCAACATCCTTCCAATTCAGGGTTATGCTGCACCTTCCTCCACTTCAAGCAGCTCCTTTCCGCCATATCAATCTTTTACCGTATAATAGCCCATACTTCACATCATACCCACAACCTTCAATCACCAATCATTAAAATCCCCAATTCGATCCAAACTCTCTTTAAGGCATGTAGTCATCCTACTACCAGGCCCATATGCAACCCTCGCCACTCTCCCACTTTAGCGGAACTCATCTCCTTAATCGGTCACTCGACCTTGCTTCTCATACTTGGCCTTCTAGAAATTTTAAACACCGCCTGGCACTTCCCACATGTCCTTCCTCATACTTTGCTGCTCAATTGTTGCTTTAAATTAAATCTATCTTCGTGGCACTTGAACCCACCATTGCTACTAACTTTAAACCTTTCCAAAGGTCATCTTTATCGATCCGTCAACATTAGAAATTCTGATTCAATCTTAAAGCACTGCACCATGCGATATCTGACAGTCGTAACTCTAATACTAGTTCACAATATCCTGCCATAAAGGCGAATTGTAGAAGATTATAATATCGACAAACTTAGTACGTCCAATTGGGATGACAATGCCCCAATGGAGAGGAGAACTCCACCACGTTTCATTACTTCCACCAGTCCACTTCTAACCATCCTCAGTTCGCTTGACTTTCCCCTGCCGGGAATGAAATACTGAATCCCTTGATTACACACTGAGTAACCATCCTTCAATTTATTCACTGCCCCGACACATGGGTAAACACCCTACCATCACCACAACACTACGGGATAATTGTTCATAAGAATCATGGCAACCTGTGTCTAGCCTCAAGGCTCTTAGAAGTTCTATTACTGAGCTGAAACAATAGAATATCCCTCCAAAATGCGACTATAATAGTCCAATCAACTATACCGGGAAAATCATCCCACACCACATTTGTAGTGCCATTACAATCCTTCAATTTTTGATTTATAACAAGCGCTCGCGTCGCATAAGATTGAGTAGGAAGAAATCAAAGGCATAAGCCTCAAAGGAATCAAACTGCACAAAAAGGAAATCAAGAAGGAAAGTACTCCTAACAGCCCCGTAGCCTCCCGAGGATAAGTACAGACGTCTCCGTACCGATCCGCGAGACTCTACTAGGCTTGCTCGTGACTCGTGAGACCGACGGGAACCTAGTGCTCTGATACCATGTTGTCACGACCCAAAATCCACTAAAGGTCATGGTGGCGTCGGACACCGCCGTTAGGCCAGCCAACTCAAATACTTAATTAAATCTCATTTTAACACTTTTGAAAATCTAGGATTTTTCCTTGTTTATTAAGAAATTTTAAAGGATATAGTTTCAAATCAAATTTAAATGTTGAATAGTTAATACAATACTTCAAACCATCCCAGAACCCGGTGTCACAAGTGCATGAGCAACTACTAAATAATGAAAATAGAATACAACACCTGTCCGAAATATAGTGGACAGGGAATAAGATACAAAATGCTGAAAGGAACTACACTAGCTGCGGGTCGCCTCGAACAATACAGCTCACCTAGTCCCAGCATCATCCATGCTGCTACGCCCAAAAGGCTGCTAGAGGTATACATACCTGTGCAACAAAAATGCACAGAAGTGTAGTATGAGTACGTAAACAACGTGTACTCAGTGAGTATCCCGCCTAATCCCGAAGGGGTAGAGACGAGATGGTCAATTCCGACACTCACTAGAGGTCAATTAGCAATATTCTTTAAGTGCGAGGATAATCATGGATTTGTATAGAAGTTCTGATTGTGAAGCCAGAAAAATAGGTAAACACCTTCAACAATAAATCAATGGCTTCGAAAGTCTGTTCTTTATTATCTTATCAGTTTATATCAAGCCACGTAGGGCCAATTCCACATTTACAATTTCCAAGTAACAGATAAACGTGCGCAAATCATGCCGAGGTCGACGGCCCGCTCCAACAGAATGTAAATTGTGCACTGCTGAGGGTCGAGCGGCCCGAACCATTGATGCATCTATTTTCACCGAGGAGTTCGGCCCGTTCCATAAATAAACACATATCCTGCTCGCAAATCATCCATGCGACGCAAACACACATAAAATGCATGCTCAAGTAGAAAATCAAGAGCTTATCGGGGATAATCAACCAAATAGGAAATTTCTCTTTTCTAACATTTCAGAGCGAATTTAATATTAAATCTCTTTTTAAACTCCTTTACCAATTCAAGGTGATTTAAACAATTTAAATTATCAATGGGTTCACAGTAATCCAAGTATAACATGCTTTTGGGTCCTAACTACCCGGACAATAGCATAATAGTAGCTACGCACGGACTCTAGTCACCTTGTGCGTACGTAGCTCCCACAAATAGGAGCACATAATCAATTACTTCACCTATGGGGTAAATTCCCCCTCACAAGAATAGAAAGGAGACTCACCTCGCTCCGAAGATCCACAACCGGCATTCTACATTCTTCCGAAGACTTGCACCAACGCACAATGCTCCAAAACTAGCTAACGATAATATAAATTCATTAATATATGCTCAATTATACTTTTCAACCCAATTTATAACAATTCCTAACCCCGAACGAAAAGTTGACAAAAATGCCCTCGGGCCCACGTGCCTGGAATCTAAAATTTCTCGAAGATAAAGGTTACCCATGACCTTAGGAACTCAAATATACAATTTTCTCTTAATTCCATTCTCAAAATCGCGGCTAAATTCCAAGAATATGATTTTCTAGGGTTTCCACCAAAACCCCAAATTTTTATACTAATTTCCATGCCTAATTCCATGTATAAACCTTGTATTTAACTCATAGCTAGCATAAATTACTTACCTCTTGGCAAGTGACAAAAAATGGCATCCCCAAGCTGCTCCCCATCGACTCCAATGGAAGAAAAATGGGGTTGAAATGAGCTCAATCCCGAACTTAAAACATCCTCACTGCCCCAGTCATTTTCGCTTCTGCGGAATGTTGCCGCTTATGCAGTTCCGCATTTGCGGACAATAGGCCGCTTCTGCGGCTTTCCCCTGGCCTATCCCCCTTTCGCTTCTGCGATGCTCCTTTCGCAGATGCGGTCCCGCTTCTGCGGAACCTCGACCGCATCTGCGGCCCACGACCCTTCGAACCATTACGCTTCTGCGGTGCCCTTTACCGCTTTTGCGGATACCTGACCGCATAAGCGGTCCCTGCTCCACTTCTCTCCCAACCGCTTCTGCGGCTTCTTTCACACTTCTGCGGGGCCGCTTCTGCGGTCCCATCTCCGCAGAAGCGGAAATACCAGCAACCAGCAACTCAGCTATTTCCAAAAATCCATTTTCGATTTGTTAACCACCCGGAATCCACCCGAGGCCCCTGGGAACCCAACCAATCATACCAACTAGTCCCAAACCACATTACGGACTTTTTCGAGGCCTCATACCATAACAAAAAATGCTAAAACCGTGAATTACACCCCGATTCGAGCTTTATGAACTTTGAACTTTCCAACTTCTATTTCCGATGTTTAAACCTATCAAATCACGTCCGATTGACTTCAAATTTTGCACACAAGTCATATTTGACATTACGGACCTAGTCCAATTTCCGGAATCAGATTCCAACTCCGATATCAAAAAGTCAACCTCCGGTCAAACTTCTCAAAACCCTTCAAATTTCTATCTTTAGCCAAATGGCTTCAAAATAACCTACGGACCTCCGAATTCTCTTCCGATCACGCTCCCAACTCCAGAATCACCATACAGAGCTATTCCTAGACTCGGAATCCCAAACGGACATCGATATCGCTGAAATACACTCCAAGCCAAACTTAAGAAATTTCTTCCAAAATGCTAACTTCCATAATAGGCGCCAAAACGCTTCCGAGTTATCCAAAATTCAAACCGGGCATATGCCCAAGTTCGATATCTTCATACGAACCTGCTGGAACCTTTAGATCCCGATTCCAAGGTCGTTTACTCAAAAATCCAATCCTAGTTCATTCTTTCAACTTTAAGCTTCTTAAATGAGAATTTTCATTTAGATTTAACTCCGATCTTCCTGAATTTTAATTCTGACCATGCGAATGAGTCATAATACCCGAAATGAAGCTGTTCATGGCCTCCGACTGCTGAACGGAGCGCTAGGGCTCAGAACGACCGGTCGGGTCGTTACACATGCGCTCACACAATCAACAGCTAAGTGCTCAATCTATAGTCAAAACCCGGCCTCAAGTCTTCCAGACTTGCCTAACATCATCGAACAGACATCACATCTACCACCTCATCTAGGGAATCACAATCTGTCGATGTATAACAGATATCGAGCGCTCATGTACGCATGTGAATGTGTGGAAGGAATTCAAAGAGTTACACTTCAAGATGAATCAATACCGCACGATAAGAATTCAAGAAGGTTAAGTTTTCCTAGAGGTTCTGCAGCCTCTCGAAGATAAGTACAGACGTCTTTGTACCGATCCACAAGAATCTACTAAACCCGCTCATGACTTGTGAGACCTATGTAACCTAGGCTCTGATACCAACTTGTCACGACCCAAAATCTAACCTTGGTCGTGATGGCGCCTATCGTGTTACAAGGCAAGCCTATTCCCAAAATATTACTACTAATTTGATTATAAGAATTTAATAAAATATTTTCAACATTTAAATTTCTCACACTAAATCAACTTTGAATATAAATAATACAAAATACGGAAACGAGTCCCAAATATCGGGGTGTCACTAAGTCATGAGCGTCTAAAACTATGAACTGAGATATATAAACTGTCTAACTGTCCAAAGAAGAAATGATAAAAGGAGTAACAAGGTCCTGCGGACACTAGCAGCTACCTTGCAATCTCCACAGATAGCCGGCAAAAACTCAACGATCGCCGCGCTCTAACTCACCTGGATCTGCACATAAAGTGCAGGGTGTAGTATGAGTACAACCACCTCAGTAGTAACAAAAATAACTGAGGAACTGAGTAGTAGTGATGAGCTAAGAAAAACTATCCAATTATTTATTTTCATAATTTACAATAAACATGAATAAACAGGTAAATTCCATAAAAGCAACAGATACCACAAACAAGTTAACAGGTAAATGCAACAACAACAAAAGTAAATGCAACCTCACAGCAATGTCACTCCATCACTCAGCACTCACACTCAACACTCAACACATTCAAAACACTCAACACTCTACGCTCACTGGGGGTATGTACAGACTCCGGAGGGGCTCCCAAAGCCCAAACGCTAAGTATGGACAACTCACGTGCTATCATATTAATACCTGGATCCGCACGGTCAACTTAAGTGCTATGCGGACAACTCACGTGCTATGGTGTCAATACCTAGACCCGCACGATCAACTCACATGCTACACGGACAACTCACACGCTATGGTATTAATATCCTCATAACCAGGCCATCATATCAATACCTGGATCCGCACGGTCAACTCACGTGCTACGCGGACAACTCACGCGCTATGGTATAAATACCTGAATCTGCACGGTCAACTCACGTGCTATGCGGACACCTCACGCGCTATGGTATCAATATCCTCACAACCAGGTCCTCGACCTCACTCAATCATATACCTCACTAGCCTCACCATCATCAACAAATAAGGGAATACATCCCACATCAAGTATCACAACATATTAACAAATAATAAAGACTGAAGTAAACATGTACAATAATTTCTATGACTGAGTACAAATAATGTGAGCATGAATAAAGCTTAAGCATGATCTCTAACATGTAGGCAACTAAGTTCAACAACAAGTAAACACATAACCACATATAATAGCTATTAGGCCTCGCAGCCTTACGGGATAGACCAAGTCTCAATCCCTCGCGGTGCACACCCACACGCCCCTCACCTAGCATGGGTATCAACACCAAACAATCACATTATATCAATGTCTCTGGGTTTATACCCTCAAAGCCAGAGTTAAAACTGTTACTTACCTCAACTGCGTAAAATCCTACTCTGGGATGCCCTCGTCTCTGGACTCGGTATTCAAAAGCTCTGAATCTAGCCATAATTAGATTAATACCATAAACATGTGATAAAGAATCAAATTCCGCAATAAAAACTACAAAAATAGGCCAAAATCTTAAATCGATCAAAACCTGACCCTCGAGCCCACATCTCGAAATCTGTCAAAAATGGTAGAATAATAATCCTTGTCCTCTCCCGAGTCTAACTATTTAAAATTTGTCAAAATCGAACTCCGTTGGTCTCTCAAATCCTCACTTAAAACTCTCCAAAACTCAAACCCTAACTCCCTCAATTTCACTTTAAAATCATCAATCAAATCCCAAAAACGAAGATGAATTCATAAAATATAATCAAAACCGAGTAGAGAACACTTACCCCAATCCATATGATGAAAATCGCCTCCAAAATTGCCCAAATCCGAGTTTCCCAACACAAAATATGATCGAATGAGCAAACCCTAGTTTTATGTATTTTTTTACCAGCTATTCTGCCTCGTTTCTCATGCCAAAAAAATTCCAAAACTCGTATTTTATACCTCCAATAGATTCCTTGTGAAATTCTAGTCAAGTTAGGCTTTTGAATCACTCAATTTGACCTTATAATGAATGAGATATGTATGTTTTAATATTTGCAAATAGTGCAAATTTTTAAATACGCATTCAGTGGCAATTTCGTAATTAAACTGAAAAATCTGGCAACCTAATTCTTGGTAAAATGACCATAAAATCCTCATACGATGTCCAAATTCGACGATTCTTTTTGTTACGGGTCCGTAATTACAATACGGATCTAATGCTTCAATCAAAAATGAAACCGGAGCTCATTTGTTCAATATGATATTATTTATACTTGAAGAAACGACGTCAAAACATAAAAAAAACGAGCGCAACACAACACAAACCTTTCTGAAACTCACCCGAGGCCCTCGAGACGTCAACCAATAATTTTGAAAAGTCATATATCACTAGCCGAACTTAGTCAAACCTTCAGAACACCCAAAATACCAAATCAACCTCGGTTTCAAGCCTAAGAACTTCTAAACTTCCAACTTTCATCAATTCAAGCCTAATTCTACTACAAACCTCTAAATTACATTCCAGACACACTTCTAAGTCTAAAATGACCAAACGAAGCTAATCGAATCATAAAAATCCAAATCTGAATTCGTTTACTCATAAGTCAACTTCCGATTGACTTTTTTCTAACTTAGCTTTCTAACTAAGAGACTAAGTGTTTATTTCACTCCAAAACTACTCCGAACCCAAACCTACCAACTCGATACAACTCAACACAGCTGAACAATACATAAAGAAGCATAGATAGGGGAAATAAGGCTATAACTCTCAAAACGACAGGTCGGGTCGTTAATATATATATATATATATATATATATATATAAAAAAAATATTACCTAATACACTTATACTTAGTGCATAGTATAGCGTAAGTGTGACGACCCGGCCGGTCGTATTAAGAATTAACGCCCCGATTCCCTATTAACTGCTTCCCCTAAGTTTATTTCTGCTATTTTGGCTTGTCGGGACGTTCGGTGTTGAGTTTCGGAGAGTTTTGGGACACTTAGTCCCTAAATGAGAGCTTAAGTGTTGAAAAATGGTCCGTAGTCGGAACAGTATGAAGACGACCTCGGAATGGAAATTCGATGGTTCCAATAGCTCCGTTAGGTGATTTTGGAGTTGGGAGCATGTTCGGAATGCATTTTGGAAGTCCGTAGCTCATTTTGGCTTGAAATGCCAAAGGTTGAATTTTTGAAGTTTCCGGACCGATAGTGAGTTTTTGATCCGAGGGCCAGAATGGAATTCCGGAAGTTGCAGTAGCTCCGTCGTGTCATTTGGGATGTGAGTGCAAACTTTCAGATCATTCGGACGTGTTTTGGTTAGGTTTTTGATCGAGAGTGTATTTTGAGGAAGTTGGAAGTTCTTAGGCTCAAATCCTTGATTTAATCAAGTTTTCGACATTTTTTATGTGGTTTAAGGATTGGTACAAGTTTGAATGGTGTTATGGGATATGTCCGTAGGTTTGGTTGAGGTCCCGGGGGCCTCGGGTGTGTTTCGGATGCTCAACGAAGCATTTTTGGAGTTTGAAAATATTGCAGAAATATTTAGCAGTTGCAGGTTCCAAATCCTTCTTCGCGTTCGCGTTCGCGGTCTCATCCTCGCATTCGCGTAGCTTTGATCTTCTTCTTCTTCTTCATGTTCGCGTCCTCCTCTATGCGTTCTGTGACGACCCAACCCATCGTCTCATGTGTTACCGCCCTGTTTCCCCCATTTTTATGCTTATTCATGTTTCATTATCAGTATTTGGTGTGTTAGAGTTTATTTGGATTGGTTTTGGTAGAAAATGAGACACTTAGTCTCTTTAAGGAAGGTTTGGTTTGGAAAAGTCAACCGAACGTTGACATATGAGTTAGAAGGCTTGGATGTGATTTTTGGTGATTCGGTTAGCTTCGGGAAGTGATTTGTGACTTAGGAGTGTGATCGGAATTGATCTTGGAGGTCCGGTGTAGAATTAGGCTTGAATTGGCGAAGTTAGTATTTTGGCGATTTCCGGTTGATGGGTGAGATTTTGATCCAAGAGTCGAAAAGGAATTCTGAGAGTTGCTGTAGCTTTGTTAGGTGATTTTGGATATGTGTACAAAATTTCAGGTCATTCAGACGTCGTTTGGTCGGGTTTTTGATTGAATGCGTGTTTCGAAAGTTTTTGAAGAACTTAGGCTTGGATTTGATGTAATTTGATGGTTTTAGTGTTAATCATGGTGTTTTTATGATTGGAACAAGTTTGAATAATGTTTTAGGATGTATTGGTATTTTTGGTTGAGGTCCCGGGGGCCTCGGGATGAGTTCGGATAGTTAAACGGAGAGTTTTGGAATTTTTCGTGTTTCTAAATGCGACGACCCAAAGGGTCATCACTTGTTTTCCTATTCATTCCGAGCTTTCGAGACCTTGAAAATCTCATTTATAATTTTCTTGATTTGCGTGCGCAGTTTGTACGCGTAGTTGGAAGCTCAAATATGAAATACTGTGAAAATTTGTGAAGTTTTGATATTAAACAGACCCGGACCCGTGATTTGACGGTCTCGGAAGGTCCGTAAAAAAATATGGGACTTGGGCGTATGCCCGGAATCGAATTCTGATGTCCCAGGCCCGAGAAATGAATTTTTCTGTGAAATTATTTTCTGAAAATGATTAAGGAAAATAAAAATGAAATTTGATTGAAAAGTGATGGTATCGGGCTCGTATTTTGGTTCCGACGTCCGGTACAGGTCTTATATGCTGTTTAAGCGCTTCTTGTAAAGTTTGGATGAAAACGGATGTCGTTTGACGTGTTTCGGGCTTAAAATGGAAAATTTGAAGTCTTATGAAATTTGGAAGAAATCATGGATTTTAACGCTTAATTCATTGTTTTTGATGTTATTTTGGCGATTTGATCGCACGGTTAAGTTCGTAGGATGTTGTTGAGTTAGTCTATGTGTTTGGTTAGGAGCCCCGATGGCTCGGGAGTGTTTCGGAGGTGTCTCGGAGTGATTTCGGACTTGGTAAAATTGCTGAAAATATTGCAGAAACAGTACCGTGTACAGTATCCCGTGAATAGTACCGTGTACAGTACCCTGTGAACAGTACCATGTACAGTACCCGTGAACAGTAAAAAAACGCGTGAACAGTAACCCGAATTCTGGACAAAATGTTTATATCAATGAATGTGAACAGTAAACCCGAATCCATTTTTGTCAAATTGGAGCTCGGGAAGAGGCGGTTTTCGGGAGATTTTCAGAAAAACAACGGGGTAAGTATTTTTAACTTAATTTTGGTTAGATTACCCGAATATATTACTAGTTTTGGCATTTAATTGGTGATTTTAGTTGGAAAAATCTTGAAAACCCTCTTGGTTTAATTTGAGGATTTGAGGGTCGAAATGATATTGAAATTTAGTAATTTTGGTATGGTTAGACTCGTTGTTGGATGAGGTTTCATACTCCGTAATTTTTGTCGGGTTCCGAGACGTGGGCCCCATGGGCAAATTTTTGTGCAATTTCGAATTTTAAATGAAAAATGTAGAATTTCATATGGAATTAATTCCTATAATTTTTATTGACTGAATCGAATTGTTTATAACTAGATTTAAAGCTTCGGACGAATTCCCGGGGCGAAGGCTTGTAGAAATTTTGAATTGGTAGCAAAGCGAGGTAAGTGTTTGGTCTACCCTAGCTTGAGGGAATAGGAGTTAAGTCGTATTTGATTAATTGCTACTTGTCGAGTGCGACGTATGGGCATGGTGACGAGTATCCATACGTCGGTGTCGAGCATGACCGTGGGTCTTAAATTGATAAATTTCGTATTCTTATTTAAATCTATGAAAGACTTATTTGTTGAACCTTGACACCGAGTATTGGTTTCCTTTGCCGGAAATAAATTGTGATTAATTGTTATTGGTTTCCTTTGCCGGTAATATAATCTTTGATTATTTATTATTGGTTTTCTTTGCCGATAATATAATGTTTGATTATTTGTTATTGGTTTCCTTTGCCGGTAATATAATGTCTGATTATTTATTATTGGTTTCTTTGTCGGTAATATATTGTACACTATGCTAAAAATGAAATGGGAGCGGGTGGTACGCCTACCACAAGAAATAAATTGAAATGGGAACGAGTGGTACGCCTACCACAAGGTATATTGAAATGGGAGCGAGTGGTACGCCTACCACAAATGATATTGAAATTGGAGCGAGTGGTACGCCTACCACAAATTATATTGATTATTCGTTATTGGTTTCCATGCTGGTAACATAATGTGCACAAATGGGAGCGAGTGTTACGCCTACCACAAATGATATTGAAATAGGAGCGAGTGGTACGCCTACCACAAGATATGAATTGAAATGGGAGTGGGTGGTACGCCTACCACAAGATATGAAAAGAAATGGGATCGAGTTGCACGCCTGCAATAAGATGAGTTGAACTTGAAAGTGATTTTAATTCCATTACTCGTTTATTTCTGATATTATATTTTGTTGCCACCCCAGAGTATTTCTTCCCTTTCCCAAATATTACATGTTATTTCCTGTCATTTCTTGTTGTATATATATTTAAACTACACAGGTTTATGTAAGTGTCTAGTCCTAGCCTCGTCACTACTTCGCCGGGGTAGGCTAGCCACTTACCAGCACATGGTGTCAGTTGTGCTGATACTACACACTGTGCTCTTTTGCACTGATACAGGTTTTGAACAGCAGCAACAGTAGTGCAAGTGTTAGCATTTCGATCAGCGAGACACCGAGTAGCCTTGCAGGCGTCCGCAGGCCCGGCGTCTCCTCTATCCTTATTTTTTAGTCTGTTATCTCATGTATTCGAGACAAACAGTTTTATATTTCTTTCAAACGGTTGTGTTTAGTATTCTTAGAAGTTCGTGAGTATTGTGACACCAGTTCTTGGGTAGAGGATTGTGTTTGCATTACGGTGTCGCATCTAGTATTATCTATTAAGTCTTCCGCTAAATTTATTTATTCCGCTGTATTTAACTATTATTTTTAAATTGTTAAAAGAAGGAAATTTTGATAACGAAAGAGATAGATGAAGGTTGGATTGCCTAGCTCTTATTAGTAGGCACCATCACGACTCACGAGGGTGGGAAATCCGGGTCGTGACAAGTTGATATCAGAGCTCTAAGTTACATAGGTCTCACAACTCACGAACAAACTTAGTAGAGTTTGAGGGATCGGTACGGAGACGTCTGTATTTATCCCCCAGAGGCTACGGAGTTAGGAAAAGTTTTACATTTGTTCTTTCTTGTCGTGCGGTTCTATTTCTCAAAGCTAATTGAATTTCTTCTCTTGTCTTCCCACGAATGGCGAAGTCACGTACCTCTTCTTCAGCCGAACAACGGCACAGGCCGATGATAGATCAACTACGCCTTCAGAAGTTTTGCGGAGGTCGGATAGGTTTCACCAAACTCTTCGCTACCACCTTTAGTGGTGCATCTTTTGAGGACCCACGAGATTTTCTTGACCGTTGCGATGAGGTATTGCAGAACGTGAGAATAGTCAAAAGCGAGAGGGTTGATTTTGCTGTTCTTCGGATGGCAAATAGAGGCAGTGGAAAGATAATGTATTTACCAGACCAGTTGTGATTCCAACGGAAGATGCAAATGTATCAAGAGATCGCCTAATGAATCGTGTGGTGGTTCAATTGACCTTGACGTCTGGTTGATTTATTTGAGTTGTGAAGGACAATTATTGTGGATTATCGGATGTTGTGACTTTGACTTAGCATCAAATGGGGAATTCCACTATCAGTGAATGGATCGTATGTTCATGTCTTATGTCAGTTTTGGCTTGGAATGTATATATATGGTACAGAAAGGTTCCCCAATAATTTATACACATTTAAGGCTTGGTACTTTGCAGGGGGTAAGGTTGGAACTTGTGGTAAGTCTGCCTCCTTAATAATCCAACACTTTAGTATCAAGAGAGTTAGGGAAACAACTTTAAATTTACAAAAGGTCTACTCAGTGTGGCACTCACGGTTGCAAATTTGGGGTGCTTTGGAGGAAATACAGTTGTAGAAGACCTTCTTGACTATGTGGTTTGTGCCAAGATTTATCTATATGGAGTTTTACCTTTGTGATCGTTGTGCGTAAATAGGGGTAAGAATCGTCCCCAAAGAATAATGAAGAGTATATGAATAAATATAGTAGCTCAACAGTGTTAAGCCATCATAGCAAAAGCGGAAATTGGCCGCCGGTATTTGTGGCAAGCCTACGAAGAGGGCAGACTGGCCAATGCAACACCACCTACTCAGCTCTATTTTAACAAATATTTTGAAGGAGTTTACCTCCCGGATTCTCTTCAATATGTGGTATATGTGATCTGAACGGTTGTGCCAAGTCACCATGACAGTGTCCGAATGTGTCAGCAGGTTCAATAAGTTAGCTGAGCCTCAAAGGAATTGTTTTAAATGTGGTAGTTGGAGAAATATAATTTATGAAAGCACCCAGGCTTCGTGCCCCATTGCAATCAATACTCAGCTTACATAACTAGCCAGAGGTAGGTGTCAGGATGTTAGAGATGGAGGTGAGACTCCTAGAGGTGGAGACCCAGCCGTTTATATAATTTCTATGGTATGGCTGAGGTCACTACACCAGATGGTGTTATCACATGTACAATTTTGATTGTTATAAAAAGGATATTTTTCCTTAATTTGATTTGGTTTTGAAAAAAATTAAGACGATTCCTCTTAATATGCTCCACTCATGAGTGAACTTCTTAATCCTCAAATCTACTTATGTGAATACTCACGTTGGGCTATTATATGGAGATAACTATCCCTCTCATTATGTGTTGGTCACTAAGAATATCTATGAGACTAAGAGTAACTTTCTATCACTTATTATAGTGGGTTTTGATGTAATTTCAGGATAATTAATTTCAATTGTCAATTATACGCCCTATCGGTATGAGGGTTCACTATATGTTGTCATTTTCTTTGACGGAATTATTGAAAAGAAGAAAGAAAGGAAATGAAAAATTTTGGTTGGTACAATGTGAAAATACTGGTGATTCAGAGTTGAGGGTGATATCCTCAAATAATTATATAATATAAAATATTTTAAACCGAGCTACAAGCTGCGGTGGATGTTATATAAGGACAAGGTCCTGGTGATGAAAAATTTATGTGTTTAAAATTTCCCTTTTATGAAAATAAAAGTCTTGTACTATATTTGAAATGGGAGTCATGCCTGTTAGGCTTATTTGACAATTCTTGTATATGTTCTGTTCATATTTAGCCATTTTTGTGTTGTAAACGTTGAGTTTTAGCCTATGAGACGGACGCCCAGGTGGTGATAAAGGTGACTTATTAATTTGGGTGAGTAATTATGAGGTCTCCA
Organism: Nicotiana glauca; assembly: GCA_026770625.1. Taxonomy (NCBI): domain Eukaryota; kingdom Viridiplantae; phylum Streptophyta; class Magnoliopsida; order Solanales; family Solanaceae; genus Nicotiana; species Nicotiana glauca. Next base: position 63,350 of record MU743522.1, on the reverse strand, counting down.
TGTCTCATTGTGAGTAAAGTGGAGGTTTGAAATAAGATGATATATTGATATACTCCCGCAATCAGGAGGAGCAAGAGCAACATCTCAGGATGGCTCTTTAGACTCTGAAAGAAAGTCAACTATATGCAAATTTTCAAAGTGTGAACTCTGGTTGAGTTCAGTTGCATTCCTGGGTCATGTTGTAACGACAGAGAGTATTTAGGTTGATACGAGGAAGATTGAGGCAGTCAAGAACTGGCCTAGACCAACATCAGCTACAGAGATCTGGAGTTTCTTGGGATTAGCAGGTTATTATCGACGGTTCGTGGAGGGATTTTCATCTATTGCAGCCCCGATGGCCAGATTGACCCAGAAAGGTGTCGAGTTCGAATGGTCAGATGGATGTGAGGCGAGCTTCCAGAAGCTCAAGACAGTCTTGACCACAGCACCGGTATTGGTTTTTCCCACAGGTTCGGGACCTTATACAGTATATTGTGATGCTTCCTATATTGGGCTTGGTGCAGTATTAATGCAGGATGGCAAGGTCATTTCCTATGCTTCGAGGCAGTTGAAGATTCATGAGAAGAACTATCCAGTACATGATCTGGAGTTGGTAACGATTGTTCACGCATTGAAGATTTGGAGGCATTATCTGTATGGCATGTCATGTGAAGTATTCACTGATCACAAGAGTCTTCAGTACCTGTTTAAATAGAAGGAGTTGAATTTGAGGCAGAGGAGGTGGTTGGAATTGTTGAAGGATTATGATATCACCATTTTATATCACTCGGGGAAAGCAAATGTGGTGGCCGATGCTTTGAGCAGGAAGTCAGCTAGTATGGGAAGTCTTGCTTATATTTCGGTCAGTCAGAGGCCGCTTGCTTTGAATGTTCAGGCCTTAGCCAACCGATTTGTGAGATTGGATATTTCTGAGCCTAGTCGAGTACTAGCTTGCACGGTCGCTCGTTCTTCACTATTGGAGCGTATCCGCGATCGGCAGTTTGATGATCCCCATTTATGTGTCCTTAAAGACACGGTCCAGCGAGGAGGTGCCAAGCAGGTCATCTTAGATGCTGATGGAGTTTTAAGATTGCAAGGGCGAATTTGTGTGCCAAATGTTGATGGGCTTCGAGGATTGATTCTGGAGGAGGCCCACAGTTCCCGTTATTCTATTCATCCCGGCACAGCAAAGATGTATCAAGATTTGCAGCAACATTATTGGTGGCATAGAATGAAAAAGGATATTGTGGCATATGTAGCACGATGTTTGAATTGTCAACAGGTTAAATATGAGCATCAGAGGCCTGGTGGTCTATTTCAGAGAATAGAGCTTCCCGAGTGGAAATGGGAGCGGATCACTATAGACTTCGTTACTGGACTTCCGTTGACCCAGAAGAAGTTTGATGCGGTTTGGGTCATTATTGATAGACTGACCAAGTCAGCGCATTTCATTCCTGTGGCGGTCACCTATTCATCCGAAAGGTTAGCTGAAATTTATATCCGGGAAATTGTTCGCCTTCATGGTGTGCCAGTATCTATCATTTCGGATCGAGGTACGGAGTTTACCTCACATTTTTGGAAAGTAGTTCAGCGAGAGTTAGGAACCCAGGTGCAGTTGAGCACATCATTTCATCCTCAGACGGATGGACAGTGCGAGCGGACTATTCAGATATTAGAGGATATGCTCCGAGCCTGTGTTATTGACTTTGGAGGATCGTGGGATCAGTTCCTGCCTTTAGCAGAGTTTGCCTATAATAACAACTATCAATCGAGTATCCAGATGGCTCCTTATGAAGCTTTGTATGGTAGACGGTGTCAGTCTCCGATTGGATGGTTTGAGCCGGGAGAGGCTCAGTTGTTGGGTACAGATTTGGTTCAGGAGGCTTTGGACAAGGCCAAGATCATTCAAGATAGGCTTCGTATAGCTCAGTCCAGGAAAAAGAGCTATGCAGATTGTAAGGTTCGAGATATAGCTTTCATGGTTGGTGAGCGGGTATTGCTACGAGTGTCGCCTATGAAGGGTGTGATGAGATTTAGGAAGAAGGACAAACTTAGCCATAGGTTTATTGGCCCATTTGAGATTCTTGAGCGAGTTGGAGATGTGGCTTATAAACTTGCATTATCAGCCGTACATCCAGTTTTCATGTATCCATGCTCCAGAAATATCACGGCGATCTAGCCCACGTGTTAGATTTCAGTACTGTCCAGTTGGACAAAGACTTTTCATACGAGGAGGAGTCTGTAGCTATTTTAGATAGGCAGGTTCGTCAATTGAGATCCAAGAGTTTTCCCTGTGTTTGTGTTTAATGGAGAGGTCAGCCTCCTAAGGCTTCGACCTGGGATTCCGAGTCTGATATGCGGAGCCGTTATCCCCATCTATTCCCTGACTCAGGTACTTCCTTCTTATGTCCGTTCGAGGACGAACGATTGTTTTAGAGGTGGAGAATGTGACGACCCAAAAGGTCATCACTTGTTTTCCTATTCATTCTGATCTTCCGAGGCCTTGAAAACCTCATTTATAATTTCCTCAATTTGACTGCGTAGTCCGTACGTGTAGCTGGAAGCTCAAATATAAAATTCTGTGAAAACTTGTTAAGCTTTGATATTAAAATGAGTAAATTTGACTTCAGTCAACATTTTTGGTAAATGGACCCAGACCCGTGATTTGACGGTTTCGGAAGGTCCGTAGAAAAATATAGGACTTGGGCGTATGCCCGGAATCGAATTCCGAGGTCCCAATCCCGAGAAATGCATTTTTCTGTGAAATTGTTTTCTGAAAATGTTTAAGGAAAATAAAAATGAAATTTGATTGAAAAGTGATGGTATCGTGGTAGTATTTTGGCTCCGACGCCCGGTACAGGTCTTATATGTTGTTTAAGCGCTTCCTGTAAAGTTTGGTTGAAAACGGATGTCGTTTGACGTGTTTCGGGCTTAAAATGGAAAATTTGAAGTCTTATGAAATTTGGAAGAAATCATGGATTTTAAGACTTAACTCATTGTTTTTTTATATTTTTTGGCGATTTGATCGCACGGTTAAGTTCGTGGGATGTTGTTGAGTTAGTGTATGTGTTTGGTTAGGAGCCCCGAGGGCTCGGGAGTGTTTCGGAGGTGTCTCGGAGTGATTTCGGACTTGGTAAAATTGCAGAAAATATTGCAGAAACAGTACCGTGTACAGTACCCCGTGAACAGTACCGTGTACAGTACCCTGTGAACAATACCATGTACAGTGCCCTGTGAACAGTACCGTGTACAGTACCCGTGAACAGTAAAAACGCGTGAACAGTAACCCCGAATTCTGGACAGAATGTTTATATCTAAGAATGTGAACAGTAAACCCGAATCCATTTTTGTCAAATTGGAGCTCGGGAAGAGGCGATATTCGGGAGATTTTCAGAGAAAACAACGGGGTAAGTATTCTTAACTTATTTTTGGTTAGATTACCCAAATCTATTACTAGTTTTGACATTTAATTGGTGATTTTAGCTGGGAAAATCTTGAAAACCCTCTTGGTTTAATTTGACGATTTGAGGGTCGAAATGTTATCGAAATTTAGTAATTTTGGTATGGTTAGACTCGTGGTTGGATGAGGTTTCATATTCCCTAATTTTTGTTGGGTTCCGAGACGTGGGCCCCACGGGCGAATTTTAGTGCAATTTCAGATTTTAAATGAAAAATGTAGAATTTCATATGGAAATAATTCCTATAATTTTTATTGACTGAATCGAATTGTTTATAACTAGATTTGAAGCTTCAGACAAATTCCCGAGGCGAAGGCTTGTAGAAATTTTGAATTGGTAGCAAAGCGAGGTAAGTGTTTGGTCTACCCTAGCTTGAGGGAAAAGGAGTTAAGTCGTACTTGATTAATTGCTACTTATCGAGTGCGACGTATGGGCATGGTGACGAGTATCCATACGTCGGTGTCGAGAATGACCATGGGTCTTAAATTGATAAATTTCGTATTCTTATTTAAATCTATGAAAGACTTATTTGTTGAACCTTGACACCGAGTATTGGTTTCCTTTGCCGGAAATAAATTGTGATTAATTGTTATTGGTTTCCTTTGCCGGTAATATAATATTTGATTATTTATTATTGGTTTCATTTGCCGGTAATATAATATTTGATTATTTATTATTGGTTTCCTATGCCGGTAATATAATGTCTAATTATTTATTATTGGTTTCCTTTGCCGGTAATATATTGTACACTATGCTAAAAATGAAATGGGAGCGGTTGGTACGCCTACCACAAGAAATAAATTGAAATGGGAGCGAGTGGTACGCCTACCACAAGGTATATTGAAATGGGAGCGAGTGGTACGCCTACCACAAATGATATTGAAATTAGAGCAAGTGGTCCGCCTACCACAAATTATATTGATTATTCGTTATTGGTTTCCATGCAGGTAACATAATGTGCACAAATGGGAGCGAGTGGTACACCTACCACAAATGATATTGAAATGGGAGCGAGTGGTATGCCTACCACAAATGATATTGAAATGGGAGCGAGTGGTACGCCTACCACAAGATATGAATTGAAGTGGGTGGTACGCCTACCACAAGATATGAAATGAAATGGGATCGAGTTGCACGCCTGCAACAAGATGATTTGAACTTGAAAGTGATTTTAATTCCATTACTCGTTTATTTCTGATATTATATTTTGTTGCCACCCCAGAGTATGTCTTCCCCTTCCCAAATATTACATGTTATTTCCTGTCATTTCTTGTTGTATATATATTTAAACTGCACAGGTTTATGTGAGTGCCTGGTCCTAGCCTCGTCACTACTTCGCCGGGGTAGGCTAGCCACTTACCAGCACATGGGGTCGGTTGTGCTGATACTATACACTGTGCTCTTTTACACAGATACAAGTTTTGGACAGCAGCAGCAGTAGTGCAAGTGTTAGCATTTCGATCAGCGAGGCACCGAGGTAGTCTTGCAGGCGTCCGCAGGCCCGACGTCTCCTCTATCCTTATTTTTTAGTCTGTTATCTCATGTATTCGAGACAAACAGTTTTATATTTCTTTCAAACGGTTGTGTTTAGTATTCTTAGAAGTTTGTGAGTATTGTGACGCCAGTTCTTGGGTAGAGGTTTGTGTTTGCATTACGGTGTTGTATCTAGTATTATCTATTAAGTCTTCCGCTAAATTTATTTATTCTGTTGTATTTAATTATTATTTTTAAATTGTTAAAAGAAGGAAATTTTATAACGGAAGAGATAGATAAAGGTTGGCTTGCCTAGCTCCTATTAGTAGGCGCCATCACGACTCCCGAAGGTGGGAAATCCGGGTCGTGACATTAAGTTTGCTACTTCTGGTATGTTTTTGCTTCTGCGGAATTTGGACCGCAGAAGCGGTATTGCTTATGCGATTGGGGAACCGCAGAAGTGGTTTTTGACTTGAGTTGGGTTTTCGCAGGAGCGGAATTGTGGGCCACAAAAGCGGTCCCGCTGGTGCAATTTCTGGGCCGAAGAAGCGGTCGAGGACTTTAAGTGGAAAACCACAGAAGCAGTATAAAAGTCGCAGAAGCGCTCCCGCATAAGCGGGAACGGGACCGCATAAGCGAAAAAGAGCTGGGCAGAGAAGGTTTTTAAATAACATTTCATCCGCGAGCTAAGGGTATTTTTCCTCCATTGTTGAACATCTTGAGAGCTTTTGGGATCAATTGAAGAGGGATTCGAAGTGAATGATTTGGAGGTAAGATTTTTGAACTCCATACTCGTTTTTATTGTGAAATCCACCTAGAAATTCATAGAAATTAAGCCTAAAATTGATGAACTAGGGCTTGAGTTTTTGACATTCAAATTGGGATTTGATGGGTCATTTGAGCTCGGATTTGAGAGTTCTTGGTATGTATGAACTCGTGACGAGATAAGGAAATCCGGTGATATTAATTTTTTTTGATTTTTCGAGAAGTGGGCCCGGGGCTCGGGTTTTGCTAATTTCGAGATTCTTGATATTTTTCCATTATTTTCGATCGGGTATTATTCCCTTAGCATATTGTGATGTATTCGCTCTGATTTTGGTTAGATTCGATGCGCGTGGAGGCCGATTTGAGGGGCAAATGCATCGCGAGCTAGAGATTTCACCGTTTCGAGGTGAGTAATGATTGTAAATGATATTCTGAGGGTTTGGAACCCCGGACTTGCATATCATAGTGCTATATTGAGGTAACTTTCACATCGGATAGCGAGCGTGGGATAGAGCACCGTTGGGGATTGTGACTCGGTTCATCCCGATTGATAAATTTACTGCGTATTTGACTGAAATTACTTGTTATCATCATAATTTGGGCTGATTGCTATACTTGGGCTTCGTGCCAATTATTTGAACCCTTCGGGGATTGTTGTTGAAAATTCCTCACTTATTTAATTATATATTTAAACTCAGTCATGTATTTTCCACAATTTTAAAACTCAGCCAATTTATTATGCCTTAAATAATTGAAATGATATTTCCATAAAATATTTTGGGCTGAGCACCATATTTTATTGTTGCCCGAGCGGCTTACGTGATTTTTGTTGACTGAGTAAGGCCGAGGGCTTGTATTGTGAGGATACTTATGGATCGGGCTGCACGCTGCAGCGGTATTATATTAATATTGAGGCCGAGAGCTTGATTGATGCCACGAGATGGCTTGATATTGCGCTTGGGCTGTAGGAGCCCCTCCGGAGTCTGTACATACCCCAGTGAGCGTCGTCGACGTTAAATGGATCGGGTTGCACGCCGCAGCGGTATATGGATCGGGCTGCACGCCGCAGCGGTACCAGTATTGTTTGATGTGTTTACCTTGTTCCATTTGTCTGCCATTATATGCTGTTTGTGCTTCTTCTTGCAATATTCACCTTTTGTTCTGGTACTATCTGATAACCGAGTGTGGTGCCCGAGAGGCGGACTTCTGTGCTTATCTGCACTGTTTGTTTTGCATTCAATTGCATAACTGTTGAAAAGGTCATTTTCAAAAGAGGTTTTACACTAAGCTAAGATATTTCTAAAGGTTTTACAGCTTCACTGCTTTCTCTCAAAGGGATTTTTCACTGCTCCCATATAGCATGATGGTTTGCTTTACGTTATTTCTTACTACTCAGTTGTTATTTACTTTTATTACTCACTGAGTTGGAGTACTCACTTTACTCCATGCACCTCGCGTGCAGATGCAGGTATTTGTTCACCCGGCAGTGGGTTTTGAGCTAGTTGAAGATTTTGCTATCGTAGCTGAGCAAGGTGACCGCCAGCGTTCGCAGCATAATATTTCTTCCTTTGATTCTAAATTCTATTATGTATATTACTAGCCTTTTAGTTGTATTTAGAATCTTCTAGATGCTCGTGACTGGTGACACCCCTGTTTGGGCTGTGTTTGGGTTGTACTTCTGCTAATCATTATTATAAAATCATGTTTAGACTGCGTATTCATGTTTAATTTTTTATTTTGAAAAGTCAATTTGAGTTGGTTGGCTGGCCTTATCTTCACGAGAGGCGCCATCACGACCGGAGCGGGGTTTGGGTCGTGACACGTTCGCATAGAGTAATTCTGGAGGAGGACCAGCTTCCTCATCGCGTTCGCGTTTATACCTTCGCGTTCGCGGAGCTTCGTGTTTTCCTCAATCGCGTCTGCGTCAATGCCATCGCGTTCGCATAGGTTTACTGGACTCTGAAGCCTTGGCTTATTTTTACTCAACGCGTTCGCATTACATAGTTGCGTTCGCGTTGTTCCCTGGGCCCAGGCCCTCGCGTTTGCGTCTTTCGTCTCGCGATCGCGAAGGGTATTTTTGGCAGCATTATTATTTTTTGTTCGCGAACGCGAGCCCACTTCCGCGTTCGCGATGCACAATAGACCTGGGCAGTATTAAATCATTCAAAAATGAGGGTTAGCCATTTTTAACAAAACTCAAGCTAGAGAGCTCGGATTTGGGAAAAATTTTGAGGGGTTTTCAAGAGTAACGATTGGGTAACGATTTTCTACTCCTTTATGCTTCAAACCAACTAATCTAATAACGAATTCATCTTTAAAATTCGGATTTTTGAATGAAAGTTAGTAAAACTTTATTGACCAAACTATTGAGTTTTGAGTGGGTGTTTGACCTCCGATTTGGGAGATTTTTATATGGTCAGACTCGTGAGAGTACGAGGGTTCTGAAAATGTAAAAAATTATCCGATTTCGAGACATTGGCCTGAAGGATATTTTGGTCATTTTATCTAATTTCACGCCGTAGCTTTGAATTTAATAGCAAAACCAGTTGTTTACGATGTCATTTACAATGTGTAATTGGATTGAATAGATTTGGGCTATTTGGAATCGGATACTCGTGGCAAAGGCATGACTTCTCGTTGATTTTGGAGGCGATTCGAGGTAAGTGGCTTGTCTAACCTTGTGTGGGGGACCTTTCCCCTTAGGATTTGTTATTTGGTATTTGAGTGCCTTGTACGCGAGGTGACGAGCGCGTACTTGAGCCAATTATTGAAAATCCGGTTTTACTTAAAAATATTGAGATTGAGTTTCCTTCACATTTGTTTTATTCCATTTAGTATTATAACCTGTGCTAGATTAGAAAAGGCATGTTTAGTTGATTTAACTTGCCTAATTGCTTAAGTTGCCTTGACTGTACTACATGAAGCATACTAGGCTATTACTATCTATTGCTTGTCGTTTGTACTTCATTTCTGTGTATCTTCTATTTGTGGTTGCGCATTTATATTGGGACTACGGATGTGGGATTCCGGTAGCTCCCCCCTTGTTTGTTTACTTTGGGACTACAGGTTCGATTCCCGGTAGATCCCCCTGCACTTTTACTTTGGGACTGCGGGTTAGATTCCCGATAGATCCCCCTGCACTTTTACTTTGGGATTGCGGGTTAGATTCCCGATAGATCTCCCTGCACATTCATAGTTGGACTACGGGACGGTATCCCGGGAGATCCTTCGGGTATACACATATGATGGACTATGGGACAGTATCCGGGGAGATCCTATGGACAGTTGAGGAAAAGGGCTACAGGACGGTATCCCGGGAGACCCTTCATTGTTATCATTGGTATTGAGCTATGTTTACTCTGTTCTTGTGTAGTTGTTCTTGCCTCATTAACCTGTCCTATCTCATTGTTGTATTCATTATTTCTGTCAGGTTTTCATATTGTTAATTATTATTATATTGTACCTCAGTAAGGCCCTCACCTTCCTCGTCACTACCCAACCGAGGTTAGGCTTGGCACTTACTGAGTACCGCTGTGGTGTACTCATGCCCTTCCTGCACATGTTTTTTTTCCATGTACAGATAATCCAGGTACCTCTACTCAGGCGCACTATCCTTGAGGCGAGAAGATACACGGAGACTTCGAGGTATATCTGCCGCGTCCACAGACCAGGAGTCTCTATTCCGTTCCAGCTTTAGTATTCAGTTTATTCTTTTCTCTCAGTTGTTTAGATATTCTGGAGTTAGAGCAGCGTACTGTGTTTCTGTTAGCATGTAGTTCCCGTGAGTTTCCGGGTTTTGGGTTGAGATTTTGACTTCCGCACATATTATGAGTTGTATATGCCGAGTAACAGTTATATATATATTTCTTTCAGTTATTCAGTCTTAATTAGTTGTTTTCGCAAATTATGTTAAATTGTTCCGCACTGTTAGGCTTACCTAGTTGTAGGATTTAGGTGCCATCACGACATGTTCATGGAGGATGAACGAGGGTCGTGACAGTAAGTATATATATTATATATAAACACACACGCACGGTTCTTAGTACTATTCATCCCTTGTATTACAAAAGTATTAACGGCTTACATTTATATTATTTAGATAGTAAATACAAAAGTAATTTTTAATTTTGATCATTGTTGACCTGAATAGAGACCAACTTTAGTCGCTAATTATACATGAATTTAATTTAGCGACAAAAGTTGGTCGCTAAAATTAAATCAGATTTATTTGTATTTTATATAATATTTAAATTAATAATATAATTATTAAAATTTTATAACTGAGTCCGACTTTTGCGACCAAAGTTGGTCGCTATCTGCCTACCCTTTTATTAGCGATCAACGTTGGTCGCAAATTTTAAATTATATATATTTAAATTTTATAATTTTTTAAAATAATAATATAATTATTAAAATTTTGTAGGTGGGTCCCTTTGTAGCGACCAACATTGGGCGCTAATCTCAGTAAACCTTTGACCAAACATGTATGACCAGTCCAGTCAATATTTTGACTAATTTAGCGACCAAGTAGAGAATAAATTTGGTTGCTAATGTATTTAAAATCATTATTTTATTATTTTCACCAGTTTAGCGACCAACTTTGGTCGCTTTTCTTGATAGACCAACTTTGGTCGCCAAAGTTTGGTCGCTTTTTACAGAAATTCTAGTAGTGATAGGTCTTTCCTCGACAAGTCTTTAGGAGTAGCAGTTTGAACTTTGTATACGGGTAAAACTGGGGCTAGCAAGCACCCTGATTTCTCGGTGGAGGAAACAAAGCAATGATACAATTACTCGGAATCAAGATCGAAGCCAGGAACCTCTCGCACTAAACCCGGACGAAGCACTCACCAGAGGGGCCCTCGAGACAACGCCCCCTGAATCTAGTTCGAGCTCCAAGACCTCGAAAGGACAATCAAACGGTTACACACGCAACGAGGGGCCGTGATATCCGTGCCCAAACTCCCCTACTATATAAAGTGAAAGTTTATTTTTCAATAGGAGATACTGTAACACGCATATATAAACGTGTTTCCTCTGTTTCTAAGCTATTCAAAGGTTCTATTAACTGTTAAACCCACAACCGAGCCCGGATTCAATACTACTGCTGGTTTAGCTGTTTATTATGTCTTTCATTTACTTATTATTGATCACTTATATTGGATTAATCCACATATCATTAAAACCACATATAAATTGAATGGTTATCTATTTTAAGGGTAAACAAAGTTATTTCTATCCTTGTGCATTTTGAAGTAGCTATTAACAAAGGAATGCTGTGCAATACAGAGTTGTAACGACCCAAATTTTCGTTTTAAGAATTCGCATTTCCGTTCAATGGCATAAGACCTTGAGAAGCTTCTAATATGCATCACGACCCACATGTATGGTCGAGTTTGGCATTCGTAAGATTCAGAGTTAAATTTAAAGAAGAAAAAAAATCTTATTTTTGAAGCTCAAATAGAAAGAGTTGACCGGAGGGTTGACTTTTGAGTGAACGATCCCGAAATGGAATGTCAACGATGTCAATAGCTTCGTATGGTGATTTCAGACTTAGACGTGTGTCCGAATCCAAGTCCACAGGACAATTCGGCGTGTTTTGGCGAAATAAGAAAGTTGACGTGTTCTAATTATATTAGTTTATATGTGGAAGAGGTCTATTTCTATTATGAATACCAATCGGATATGGTAGCAAGTGTACGAAACATACTATAAGTAATATGAGGTCTAAGGAAGTTCCTAAGTCTAAGCTAAGTTGAAAATTGCATAATATACAAAATTTGCAAATGAGTATGCACAAGACCTCACTTTGGACGGGCATATCTACGTGGTTATAACTATTTATATGATGCACAACCTATCAAATTAAAGGTATTTGAGTCTAGTTTCTAAAGCTTCAAACCGTTCAACATTTGAAAATTTGTACAAAAAGTTATGGTGGATTTACTGAAGGCGGGTAGTGCTGTGTTCTGCGGCAGAGGCAAATCGATGTAGCCGAATGCGATTTATAAGTCGCATTTGACAACTGCGACTTGCCTGGACAGATTACAAAACACGGGTTTCAGCCATTTTTAACACATTTGGAGCTATGGAGCTCGGATGGAGGCGATTTTCATCATATGGATTGGGGTAAGTGATTCTAACTCGATTTTGGTTGAAATACATGAATCTATTGTTGTTTTTATCATGAAATTAGTGAATTGAATTGA
>MU743522.1:28602-49762 GCA_026770625.1 Nicotiana glauca | reverse complement strand
CAAAATGTGAAAAGAAAATGAAATATACCTTTGTTTTCCTTATTCTTGTTAGTGGTTCGACTTTGATTCCTTTATAATTCTCTTGTTATTCTGTTTTTATTTATTATTTTTATATATATGATCAATACTCCAAATTTCAACAATTGTTACATTTTTAACTCAATTGATTTCTCAATTATACTTTCCTTAAACCGTTGAGGTTGTACGTTACTTAAAAAGGAATTTCTACTATGTTTTTATTTATTGATTTCTCGTATTTAAAGGTAATGATTTATTCAATAGTTGTACTTTAATTGAAAAGGGTATTTGGAAATTGTAAATTGTTTAGAGAAAATTAAATTTGAAAGTTGATAAATATCGATGTTATTTCAGTTAATGTTAGGCTTACCTAGTTTAGAGACTAGGTGCCATCACGACTCCTTCAGAGGGTTTTTTGGCTCGTGACAAATTGGTATCAGAGCTCTAGGTTCATAGGTGCTACAAGTCATAAGCAAGTTTACTAGAGTCTTGTGGATCGGTACGGAGACGTCTGTACTTATCTTCGAGAGGCTACAGAACTAGTAGGAAAAAATTCCCACTGTATTCCTTCTTTATCGTGCTATATTTATTCTGCTTGAAGCGTATATCTTATGTTCTTTTGCATCCACTCATGTATAGAATTGCGCACTACACCAATGATTTGTGATATCGTAAAAGGGTTATAAGAGAGTCATGGTTGCTCAACTATTGTTACCGCGTGTCGATCAGAATCGAGGTTATGGAAGTGCAAAGAGATCTTTCAGTTGTGCGCATGGGGGTGCATCAGATCTTAACATCTTGACATCTGGTTGGTGAGTACAATCTTAAGAAGGTTTAATTGTCTATGAAATCATTACAAGTGAATGTAGATCTAAAGATAGTTGGTGGTATTAGAGACTATGCGAGTCGTATGGGATTTCGAGGTAGCGAAGAGTACATACTAGTAGCCAAGATAGTGGAGAAAGTAAGTTAAACTATCATGAGAATGACAATAGCTGCGTAAATAGCTTGAGGTGTCATATGACTAGTATCGTACGAGCGGTGAAGGTTAGTATTGTGGATCGTCGGGAATGTGTCTTATGCTTTCGCACCAAGTGAAGGAAGTCCACTATGAATGATCACATTGCGGGATCATGTGTTATACCAATTTTGGCCGGAGATGTATTTATGTGGTATTGAAAGGTTTTCCAAAATTTATATATGATCAAGAGCTGAGATTTAAAAGAGATAGTGATGAGACTTGAGATATTCCTGCGTCCTTAATAATTCGGGGTCATGGAAACATATTCAGTATACTCGTAGTGCTTAATGTTAATCAGAACACTTGTGTGGGGCAATTATCTTTTAATGTACCGGTGGCATGGAATTCCCTGCAATATTTTTTTTAGTTATCCAGTACATACTCAGTATGAACAGTCGAACTGCGGATGGGTTGTTATGAATATGGTGATACTAGGAACATCCTGAGAAATTGTCCTAGACTTGGGAGAAATCCATTCCATCAGAGTACACCTGTCACGTACTCCATTACAATTGCTACTCTACTTACACTGCCAGTTAGGGATGGAGGAATGACGGGTAGATGGCGCCTAAGAGGTGGAGACCCGACCCATTGATATATTTGCCATGGTATGGCTGAGGTCGCTACACCAGATAGTGTCGTTACGAGTACGATCTCGAGATGCTATAAAGTAACAATTTCCTTAACTTGATTCGGTTTTGAGTATCGAGGCAAGCCCTCCTTATATGCTCAAATCATGAGTGAGCTTCGTGATCTTAAAATTTCTTATGTGAATACTTTTATTCGGAGATTATATGGAGATAGCTATGTCTATCATTATGTGTTAGTCACTAAAAAATAGTTGTGATGTGATTTCAAAAAAAAAAAATATTTGATTTAAATTGCGAATTTTATTCCCTATCGGTGTGAGGGTTCATTATATGTTGTGATTTTGTTTGACTGAATTTATTTAGAAGAAAAAGAAAGGAAATGAAAATTTTGAGTTGGCACAATATGCATATTACTTGTGGTACGGAGCTGAGGACGAGATCCTCGTATTATTTTTTATATGATGTGAGATATTTAAACCAGGCTACAAGCCGCGGTGGATGTTATATAAGGATGAGGTCCTTGTGGTGAAAAATTTATGTGTTTAAAATTCTCCCTTGTGAAAAAATTTTAAAAAAAAAATTGTACTATAGTACTTATAGGGAGTCATGCCTATGAGACTTATTTGAAAATTGTCATATGAATATCATTGGGCATAATTTGCCAAATTTGTATTATAACTATTGAGTTTAGCCTGCAAGGTGAGTGCCCAGGTGGCGTTAAATTTGAGTCGTTAATTTGTGTAAGTTATTATGATGTCTTCATGCCTTGTTGCTGGTAAAGTAGAGGTTTGAAATGAGATTTTGCTAACCTGAAGTTAATTGGCGTTTTTTTTTTATCGATTATGTACAACTATTAAAAGCAAAGATGTGGTTAAGGTCATGCATAAGATGTGTTTCATGTCTAGATATCATTATGATAATATCGTACTTGTAACGCGGAGATTAGTGTTATTGATATATATATTTTGGAGCATTGTTGAGTAATGAATGTGTTGTTATGAGTTGTTTGGGTGTTACTTTGACAGGTGGATAGTCCTAATTACAGGGGAGACTCTGCCGAAATTTCTGAAAAATTTGAGAGTTAGAAAAAAAAAATTGGGACATTGAGATGTGCGAAGAAAAAGAAAAGTTACATTATGTGTTTGAGAGCGGACTCCACTTCTTATTTGAGGGTGAATGACCCTAAGTGGGGGAGGATGTAACAACTGTTAAGCATTATTAAAAAGTTGATGCGTGCGTAGGCACGAGTTGCTATAGTCGGGTGAGACTAAGATCGTGTGATAATGTGAAGATCGGACCTTTTCGAAAATGTTTGGAGTGTAAGAAATTTAATCTTAAAGTTTACAAATATGGGTAAGAGAAATAACCTCAATTGAAATGGTATTGTCGAACTTATTTCGAATGTGGTAATGTGGGATCAACCACGAGTATATGTGTAAAAGTAGAAACATCAATTTGGTAACCCCAAAATAATCTTAGCACGTTCGAGGACGAACGTTTGTTTAAGAGGTGGAGGATGTAACGACCCAAATTTTCATTTTAAGAATTCGCATTTTCGTTCAATGGCATAAGACCTTGAGAAGCTTCATAATATGCATCACGACCCACATGTATGGTCGAGTTTGGCATTCGTAAGATTCAGAGTTAAATTTAAAGAAGCAAAAAAAAACAAATCTTATTTTTGAAGCTCAAATAGAAAGAGTTGACCGGAGGGTTGACTTTTGAGTGAACGATCCCGAAATGGAATGTTAACAATGTCAATAGCTTCGTATGGTGATTTCAGACTTAGACGTGTGTCCGAATTTGGATTTGGAAGTCCACAGGACAATTTGGCGTGTTTTGGCAAAATAAGGAAGTTGACATGTTCTAATTATATTAGTTTATATGTGGAAGAGGTCTATTACTATTATGAATACCAATCGGATATGGTAGCAAGTGTACGAAACATACTATAAGTAATATGAGGTCTAAGGAAGGTCCAAAGTCTAAGCCAAGTTGAAAATTGCATAATATACAAAATTTGGAAATGAGTATGCACAAGACCTCACTTTGGACGGGCATATCTACGTGGTTATAACTATTTATATGATGCACAACCTATCAAATTAAAGGTATTTGAGTCTAGTTTCTAAAGCTTCAAACCGTTCAACATTTGAAAATTTGTACAAAAAGTTATGATGGATTTACTGAAGGCGGGTAGTGCTGTGTTCTGCGGCAGAGGCAAATCGCTGTAGCCGAATGCGATTTATAAGTCGCATTTGACAACTGCGACTTGCCTGAATAGATTACAAAACGCGGGTTTCAGCCATTTTTAACACATTTGGAGCTATGGAGCTCGGATGGAGGCGATTTTCATCATATGGATTGGGGTAAGTGATTCTAACTCGATTTTGGTTTAAATACATGAATCTATTGTCGTTTTTATCATGAAATTAGTGAATTGAATTGAAAATGGTAGAAATTCTCTATACCTTAGATTTAAGATTTGGAGGTCGATTTGTTGTTGGAATTTAGTAATTTTGGTATGGTTGGACTCGTGGTTGAATGGGTGTTCATATTTTGTAACTTTCGTCGGATTCCGAGACGTGGGCCCCACGGGTGATTTTGAGTTAAATTTCGAATTTTTAATGGAAAATTTAGAAATTCATATGGAATTAATTCCTATAATTTTCATTGACTGAATCGAATTTTTTATGACTAGATTTGACAATTTCGGGCACGAGTTCGCGAAGNGACTGAGTAATTGTATCAATTGTGTTAAATAGAAATTTCATAAGTTTGGTTATAGCTGGTTCTTCTTTGCCGGTAATATATTGTTGATTATTGTTATTGGTTTTCTTTGCCGGTAATATATTGTTTGATTATTTGTTATTGGTTTCTTTGCCGGTAATATATTGTTTGATTATTTGTTATTGGTTTTCCTTGCCGGTAATATATTGTTCGATTATTTGTTATTGGTTTTCCTTACCGGTAATATATTGTTTGATTATTTGTTATTGGTTTTCCTTGCCGGTAATATATTGTTTGATTATTTGTTATTGGTTTCTTTGCCGGTAATATATTATTTGATTATTTGTTATTGGTTTCTTTGCCGGTAATACATTATTTGATTATTTGTTATTGGTTTTCCTTGCCGGTAATATATTGTTTGATTATTTGTTATTGGTTTCTTTGCCAGTAATATATTGTTGATTATTGTTATTGGTTTTCTTTGCCGGTAATACATTGTTTGATTATTTGTTATTGATTTCTTCGCCGGTAATATATTGTTTGATTATTGTTATTGGCCATAGTTGCCGGTGACATATCGGAAGGGTCGGGATGCACGCCGCATCACTAACAAATATATTGATTTTTGTTATTGGCCATAGTTGTCGTTGACATATTATGTACTGTATTGATAAATGAAATAGGAGCGGGTGGTACGCCTACCACGAAATACATGAAATGGGAGCGGGTGGCACGCCTGCCACGAGATACACGAAATGGGATCGGGTTACACGCCTGCAACAAAATGTGAAAAGAAAATGAAATATACCTTTGTTTTCCTTATTCTTATTAGTGGTTCGACTTTGATTCCTTTATAATTCTCTTGTTATTCTGTTTTTATTTATTATTTNGGGGGGGGGGGGGGGGAGGGGGGATTTTCTTATTATGTTAATATAGATTTACCATAGTATTTTCTCTATTTATTCAACTATATATATTGTAAATGTTGTTGATTGAAGGGTCCTCAATCGATTGTGCCTATTTAGTATGTATTATTCAGGAAAGAGTGCATATTTAGGTAGTTGTTGAACTATACCACTCCGAACGTATATTAGGGATCAATACGAAAGGGTTTAAAGGTGGGATTAGGGATAACGAAACCTTGGGGGGATCCAAGTGAGCTGTAATTAAGTCTAGCTAGCGTAATTCAGGAGAATATGTCTAGTATATTATTGCAATTACTCGGAGAGTGTTAAGACAATCAGAGTGCTCATGATCGATAAAGAAGACTTAGACAAATTGTTAGTAAACGTAGCTGAAAGTATTCCAACATTAGGGGAAGTCAAAACCTTAGATCATTCCAATTCTTGTTTACAAACTGCTCATAGTTAGTTCTTAATTACTGCATTTTCATTACGTACTATTTAGTAAACATCCAATCTATTACTTAAATATCTTTGAAGATTGAATATGTGAATTAGTGTAAGTCCAATATGTGTGATTGATAGGTTAATTCTATGTGGGATTCGATTCCGAACTTCATAACCAAAATATATTTGCAACGATCGATTTATCCTTTATATAAGGCATAGTTGGACGTGATAAATTAGCAGCTTCAAAATCCAACCAAGATTGTTGGCAATTGGCATTGTTACTAAAGATGAAAAAATTTAGTTAAAATTCTTCCAACTTGTCCACATTACATTTGTTCCTCATCAGTTGTATAATAATTTTCGAAGAAATTTATAACGATCTATTGAACTATTCCATTCTTTGCCCTAAAAATTTTTCAAATTGAATGCTCAAATTCTTTCACAATCCACCAATTTTCTTGAACTGAGACTTTCTTAATAGACATTGTTCTTTCCTCTTAGTGTTACAAGTTTTTTTTTCTTCTTTTTTTTCTTCTTTTTTTAGTGTTAAAGGTGAATGTTAAGTAGTTGTATTAAAGTGAAGTTGGGTGCAGAAAATGATGACGAGGGAAATTTGTGAATTTTACATAGTCGTAAAAATAATTGCCATAAGCTCAACCTTGATTAATCTGCAGCATCTTTTTGTTATTTAAAAATTTGTCAAACAATTACTTTTATTAATCTCATTCTATCACTTTGTCCTTGTCGTCCATCACCTTAAAGAAATAATATCCTCAAAATTTACTTGTTTCTGCTTCCAAAGTCATTAGCAATCCTTTCGGGAATTCCAAATATGGATACAACACNGCTTATGACTTGTACTACCGGTTTTGGGAATTGTAAATTATTTAGAGAAAATTAAATTTGAAAGTTGATAAATATCGATATTATTTCAGTTAATGTTAGGCTTACCTAGTTTAGAGACTAGGTGTCATCACGACTCCTTCAGAGAGTTTTTTGGGTCGTGACAAGAGTCGTCAAAAAATTGGAGAAAAAATGATTCTAATATTTCCTATATTCAAAATGTTGTAGCTCAACTTGGTAAATCTGCAACATCTGTTTTCATTTAAAATTTGTCAAATAATTACTTCTATTAATCTCATTCTATCACTTTGTCCTTGTTGTCTATCACCTTAAAGAAATATTATCCTTAAAATTCACTTGTTTCTGCTTCTAAAGTCATTAGCAATCCTTTCGGGAACTCCAAATATGGATACAACATTGGATGATCATCTTCTTTCGCTGTCCACCTACACAATTGTTAAATATTTTATTAGATAAAATAGGTTTAGAACTTAAGAACATATCAAAATTTAAATTAGCATTGTAACTCTCTATATATATATTTGAACAAATTGAGTCATTTTGCCATGTCTGATTATAATACCTGTAATTGATGAGAAGATGGTGTAGGAATAAAGCTGCTTCTAATTTGGCGAGTTCCCATCCCGGACATAGCCGCAATCCACCTCCGAATGGGATCACCCATTTGCTCGTTGTTGGATCCTGAAAAAGAATTTTAATATATTGTTTATAGAAAAAAAAATAAAAAAAAATACTTACGATCCATCTCCAAGGGTTGAATTCTGATGGATTTTGATGCAGCGACGGGTCAAGATGTACAGCAGACAAGATAGGAAGGACTTTCCATCCCGCTGGTATATGATATCCTGCACTTCCATCGTATTGATAAAAGGAAATAACGGAAATCTTGTATTTTTTTTAATGGATATATTCAGATTTAATTTCGAAATGATTATATGTATATATGAATAATGTGAATGATTTAAATTAAAGTAGTAAACCAATGTTACGTTGGAAGCAATAAAAAATCTTATATTACTTCTTGTTTACAAACCTTTGAATTCTACATCCTTGATAGCTTCCCTGTGAACAAATTTCACCAAGTTGCCACAACGTAGAGTCTCATTAATGACCTGAATTATAATAAGATTTTAGGTGCATTGATGGTGTAAAAAATATTTACAAAATTAATCATGTATAAAATAATTGCAGATCAATAATCTTGTTAAATATGCAATTAGTAACCTCATAAAAATAATAACTAACTTAATGTCATCATCATATTTTAAACTACATTTATAGTCTAAAAACTCCCAAAAAATTAGAATTTTCATTTCTTAGCTCGCAATGTAAGTGCGTACTATAAAAGTCCATGATACAATCGTTCATATCTATATATAAGCAATTGATTAGTTTTAATTGAAAGACTAGATTCAGGAATATTTACCATACTGGTGAACTTCATTTGCTTATAATCTTCCCAGTTTATGGGTTCCCCTTCCTTTTTCTTTCTCCTCAATGCTCGATGTTCATCCTGATCATATGATGCAAATATGTTAGTACTAGTAATTAAATTGTCTTAAAAATTATAAAGATTCTTGTTATTTAAAAGGACTAAAAAGAAAGAAAATGAGTATTAATTTAAATAAGGCCTACTGTTACCAATAGACTTTAGGCCACCAATTTTATTGAGTCGTCCTACGAGGGCATATTTGAAGAACTTGTTAAAATGAGTTGATAAAATTTTCTTTCTTACACCTTCAAGTACTGAAGAGCTTGTGGTGATTGGGCAAGAAAATAGACGAGTAGGGACAGAAGTCCTGAGGTTGTTTCATATCCAGCCAACAGAAGGTCTTGCAAAATGCTTGCTTTTTCCACATCACTTAAGTGTCCTTTCAATAAATTCTCATCAAAAATATCTTCTTTGGCTAGCTCATTAATCTCCAAATCTTTTCTCTTTTTTCTATCTTTCAGTATTTGCTTCAAGGTGGATGCGATTCTCGTACGAGCCTGCGCCCGAAGAGACTGAATCAATCGTCGAAGACACTAATGAACTAACCAGAAGAAGCTTTAGTTGAATCCGGAGTGTTTGGTAAGACAAAAGTTATTTTTCAAAAAAAATTATATAACTTTTTGGTGTTTATTTGTTGGAGAGTGAAAATATTTTTTAAAGATTAATAATAAAATTAGCAAGCTTGATAGTATTTTTTGATAAAAAAGTCAAGTGTTAAAAATTGAAAAATGGCCAATTGTTACTTAAAGGAGAGATATAAAGTAAGATTGAAATAATTGTGAATGAAAATAACTTTTGCCCAAAAGTGAGGAAAGTCATTGTTCAATTTTTGGTAATTTTTTTTTTTTCAAACACAAGAAAATAATAGTATTTTTTTTGTAATATCAAACACACCAAAACATAAAAAATTGTAAGAGCACCTTAAGAGCCTTGGCAAAGGATGTCCAAGGAAGGTTTATTGGAATGGACACAAATCCTTTCATGAAAGTCAAGAAATCTTCTAATAATTGCAAAGCTAGTGGCTCTCCAGGTTCCATGTCCAGTACATTCATCAACATCAAATTAAAGCTAAACTGCAAATACAAACTAAATTTGTTTAAAAATACAAGTAAATTAATGTCAGATAATATTGACCAAAGGTACGTAGTATGGTATTATTTTCTTTCCGTACCTGTTTAGCTTCTTTTGAGAAGAGAACAACTCGATTTCCTCTCCATGATTCCATTAAGGAGCTACATAACTTATCAACAGAATCGAGAAAATCGGGTTTGTACTTAAATTTATTGATGATTCCAATTTCAATGCTACGGAATTTTTTGTGAAGATCACCAGTGACAAGCATTAAAGAGTGTTTGCCAAGAATGTCTCTAACTGATTTAGGGTAGCTGCTTTGGAACAGCCTGCCTTCATTTTGAAGTACAAATGAGCTGAATTCTAAATCACATGAAACAATGGTTGGAGACCCAAAAAGATTGGATTTGAATACTTTTCCATATCTGAAATAAGCAACAAAACAAAAAAAATTATCTTGAGCGCGCCCTGTTAGAGGTGGTAAAATTAATCTATTTTTTTAGTAACTCGCTCAACCTGTTCAAGTTTTAACAGATTGGATTATGGTTTCTAGACTTGATCCGGTGGAGCCCAAAATGATTCTCAAATTATAGGGTCAAAATAGAAAAAATGACACTGTATAGCCGCTATAAAAATAATAGCCAAAAAAAAAATATATATATATATATACTCCCTCCGTTCCAATTTATGTAAACCTATTTCCTTTTTAGTCCATTCCAAAAAGAATGAACTCTTTCTAAATTTGGTAACAATTTAGCTTAAAGTTACAACTCTACTNAGGAATAAAGCTGCTTCTAATTTGGCGAGTTCCCATCCCGGACATAGCCGCAATCCACCTCCGAATGGGATCACCCTTTTGCTCGTTGTTGGATCCTGAAAAAGAATTTTAATATATTGTTTATAGAAAAAAAAATTAAAAAAAATACTTACGATCCATCTCCAAGGGTTGAATTCTGATGGATTTTGATGCAGCGACGGGTCAAGATGTACAGCCGACAAGATTGGAAGGACTTTCCATCCCGCTGGTATATAATGTCCTTCATTCCATCACATTGATAAAAGGAAATTAAATTCACTTTTAAAAAAAAGAACATTCATGACATAAATCTTGTATTTTTTATAGTTGATATATTCAGATTTTCAAAATGATTATATGTATATATGAATAATAAGAATGGTTTAAATTAAAGTAGTAAACCAGGGTTGGAAGCAATAAGAAATCTTATGTGAATTTTGGTTAACAAACCTTTGAATTCTACATCTTTTATAGCTTTCCTGTGAACAAACTTCACCAAGTTGCCACAACGTAGAGTCTCATTAATAACCTGAATTATAATAAGATTTTAAGTGCATTGCTGATGTAAAAAATATTTACAAAATCAATTCAGTATAAAATAATTGCAGTCAATAATTTTGATAAATATGTCGTAAATGGTAACCTCATAAAAATAATAACTAACATACTTTCAATATCATATCTTAAACTATATTGAGAGTCTAAAAATTACAATAATCATTTCTTATACGTACTATAAAGTCAAGAGACAAATGTTCAAATCCCAGCTAGATTGATCAGTTTTACTTGAAAGACTAGATTCAAGAATATTTACCATAATGGTGAATTTCATTTGCTTATAATCTTCCCAGTTTATGGGTTCCCCTTCCTTTTTCTGTCTCCTCAATGCTCCATGTTCCTCCTGATCATATGATGCATATATGTTAGTATTGGTAATTAAACTATCTAAAAAAGTTATAAATGGATCTTTTTACTTTAAACGGACTAAAAATGAAGGATCGTAAGTTCACATTGAAATGTGGGAGTATTAACATTTCTTTTAATCTTCAAATAATAGCTCTCATTACAGTTTGACTTTAGGTCACTAATTTTATTGAGTCGCTTAAAGATCGAGTTAAGACGAGTTGATAATTACTTTACTTTTTTATACCTTCAAGTACTGGAGAACTCGTGATGAGTGGGCAAGAAAATAGATGAGTAAAGACAGAAGTCCTGAGGTTGTTTCATAACCAGCCAACAGAAGATCTTGCAAAATGCTTACTTTCTCCACATCACTTAAGTCCTGAGGTTGTGTCCTTTCAAAAAATTCTCATTAAAAATATCTTCTTTGCCTAGTCCATTAATCCCCAATTCTTCTCTCTTTTTTCTATCTTCCAGTACTTGCTTCAAGGTGGACGAGATCCTCGTACGAGCCTGCGCGCGAACAGACTGAATCAATCGTTCAAGGCACTAATGAACTTGCTAGAGAAGAAGCTGTAGCTGAATCGGGAGTGTTTGGTAAAACAGAAGTTATTTTTCAAAAAATAAATTATATTTTTACATAACTTTCTATTGTTTATTTGTTGGAGAGTGAAAATATTTTTTAAAAATTGATAATAATATTAGCAAGCTTGATAGTGTTTTCTGATAAAATTTTTGAGTATTAAAAATTGATAAGAATGGTAGTTGTTACTTAATAAAGTAGAGATATAAAGTTCATGATTTAAATAATTGTTTCCTCCCAAAAGTGAGGAAAGTCATCTTTGACAATCGAACACAAGAAAAAAACTTATTTTCTAAAAGATATTTTTCAAATAATATTACCAAACACACCAAAACATTAAAAAAAATGTAAGAGCACCTTAAGAGCCTTGGCATAGGATGTCCAAGGAAGGTTTATTGGAATGGACACAAATCCTTTCATGAACGTTAGGAAATCCTCTAATAACTGCAATGCCAGTGGCTCTCCAGGTTCCATGTGTAGTACATTCATCAACATCAGATTGAATGTAAACTGAATTTGTTCAAAAATATTTATCGTTATCGAAAAATAACAAGTAATTAAATCAAAGTCAGATAATATAAACGGAAGGTAGTACGGTACAATTTTCTTCCAGACCTGTTTAGCTTCTTTTGAGAAGAGAACCACTTGATTTCCTCTCCATGATTCCATTAACGAGCTACATAACTTATCAACACAAGCGAGAAAATGGGGTTTGCATTTGAATTTATTGATGAGGCCAACTTCAATACTTCGGAATTTTTTGTGAAGCTCACCAGTGGCAAGAATCAATGAGTGTTTGCCAAGAATGTCTCTAACTGGTTTAGGATAGCTGCTTTGGAACAGCTTGCCTTCGTTCTGAAGTACAAATGTGTTGAACTCTAAGTCACATGAAACAATGGTTGGAGAGCCGAAAAGATAGGGTTTGAATACTTTTCCATATCTGAAATAAGCAAAAGAAAAAAAGATAATTAGTTTTTTCGTAACCCGCTCAACCTGTTCAAGTTTTAATGGATTTAATTATGAGACATTTTTAAAAAGAGAAGCAAATTTTTTTTGCATAAAATTAAATGTGAAGTACCTAGAGCAACGTTCGTGCAAGAAGTCGCCAATGGAGAATGATTTATGAGGTGTAAAGAAGCCAAATGTTTCTCCAACAAAGGGTAAACCCATGCTCCCATTAGGTAACCCTTTAGGTTCATGTTTAACAAAGAATAATTGGTGAATAAAGATTAAGACAAAAATTACAGTGCCAAATAAGAAAGCTAATGTCATCATTATATATATTAGCCAAGAATAATTTTAGTAGTAAAATTTTAGTTACAGTATGGTGTATATATCCTGTCCTGTGATTCATTTACTACTATATATATAAGCCCATGAGTATCCAATATTGGTATTTAGATAAAAACAAAGCTGAATGAGAGAGCATTGATTATGATCTACATTAAGAAATTTATTCACACAAAATTAAATGAATTACCTTTTTACGATTTTAGTTGTTCTTATCCACGTAAATCTCCTCGAAATAATTAATCAAGATTTAACAATTTCCCTTAATTTGTAGCTATGGAACATTCGAGATCCATTTATGCTAACAACTTCCTACTCACATTTCAGAAAAACGCTTTAACATGTATTCCATGATTTATTCTTCGTCTATAGTCCTTTTTGATACCTTGTATCAAGTGTAAACGAAAAAAAAAAAAGATATACGAAAGGTTTAGCTTTTCCCTTTTCTTAATTAACTAACTAAAAATGGTTGATACACGTAAACCTGATTTTCCCGGCCATTTAAAGAATGGAATAAACAGACTATATATATGTACATAAATTTAAAGTTCATACTGTATACATATAAAGATATTGAAAGTCTTCCATTTTCTGGCAACTTATATTGTGGGAAACCAGAATATATAAGAAAACCATAAATCTAATTCCAATGTCAAAATAAAATATATATATATATATATATATATATATAAAGGCTTACTTACACTCACTTCTAATGCCTTATAAGTACCCCTATTCATTCAAACACGAACTTAATTACTATGTCACATAAAAATAAAGAAATATGTCCCCTAAAGTGCAGCCATCTAGGAGACAATTGCCTAATTCAGTATAAATACATGGAACAAAATGTGTTGATGGTTTTGATTAGTGGTAGTAGGCTATAATTATGTAGTTTAGCTACCATTTACGCTTCAACTTAGCTATACCTATTGATATATGAATGTTAAATGATGCTTAACAATTTGCTCTAATTAAGAACTTAGGGCTTTGTAGGAGCAATTCCTGTCTATGAGGACATTAAAGAATGTTTTGGAGTTAATCTAGAGCAAGGAAGGTCAACCGGAAATGAGCTCGCGCAAAAGAAGAAAGAAAAATGAAGGCAGAAATATTCTCCAGGTGTGCAGTCCATCTGCGGCCGCGCTCATCAGGCAGAGCAAAAGGCAATATGCTCGGCCCATCCGCGGTCCATCCGCGGCCGCACACGTCCCTACGAGGATTTTTATTTCAGGGATAAAATTGTAAGTTCAGAGGCAACTCTCCTTGACCTATAAGAAGCCCAGCTCGCCCAAAAAGTTAGTATCGAGGTTTTTGAAGTGATCTTGAATGCAAAAAGAGGCAAGAAGCAAGGCAGAAGATTCGACAAAGAGTTTTACCTTTTTTTCTCATGTTTTTATCATTTATGATGAATTCTATTGGATTGGGAAAACGATTATGCATAGCTAAACTCCTAATCTATGGGTTTGATTGAACTTATTGGAGGATGATTTTCTTGTTATGTTAATATAGATCTTTCATAATATTTTCTCTATTTGTTCAACTATATTGTGATTGTTATGGATTGAAGGGTCCTCAACCGACTGTGCCTATTTAGTATGTATTACTCGAGAGAGAGTGCATATTCAGATAGTTGTTTAACAACACCACTCCTAACGTATATGAGAGGTCAATACGATTAAAGGTGGGATTAGGGATAATGAAACCTTGGGTGCGATCTAAGTGAGCTGTAATTAAGGCTAGCTAGCGTAATTCGGGATAATATGTCTAGTATATTATTGTAATTACTCGGGAGAGAGTTACGACAGTCAGAGTGCTTATGATCGATAGAGAAGACTTAGGCAAATTTATAACAAACATAGCGGAAATGATTCCGACAATAGGGAAAGTCAAAACCTTAGATCATTCCAATTCTTGTTTACAAATTGTTCATAGTTAGTTCTTAATTACTGCATTTTCATAACATAATATTTAGTTAGAAAACATCTAATCTATTACTTAAATATCTTCCGAAGATTGAATGCGTGAATTTGTGTAAGTCCAATAATTGTAATTGATAGGTTAATTCTTAGTGGGATTCGACTCCGAATTTTATAACCGGAATATATTTGCAGTATTCGCTTTGTATATTTTATAAGGCATAGTTGGGCGTGATCAAATTATGGCGCCATTGCCGGGGAATTATCGGTGTTGTTGATTGCAGTTAAAAGAAGTGCAAAAATTCTTAGTTTTTCTTCAATTTAAACTGATTACATTGAAATTCTAACGTTTTCAATCTTGGGTGCTACATGTGCATGCCTAGGAACTCCTCAAGAAGTGGTGAATTGATTTAAGCATTATCAGATCCTGAAAAAATCTTCAAGGCATTGAATCGTGCAAACAAGAAGGGAAAACAACAACAAAACTCAACAGAACAAATCGAACTAGACATGGAAGACGACCATCTAAACAACAGAAATAATAAGAATGACCTAAACAATTAGGGTTTGGTGCCACTTGTCCCAGAAGCAGCATTTTACAATTGGGCACAACTTAGCAACTGCCATTGTAGTCCCTCAGATACAAGAAGATTCATCCCAAATCACAAATAACATGCTACATTTGTTGCAGAACAAATGACTGTTCTCTGGGTCATACATTGAAGATTCTTAGCAGCATCTGAAGAATTTCATGTCAATCTGTGCCATACAGAGCCAACATAACATGACACTAAAGAAATACGACTGTTGTTATTTTCATTCTCAGTGACGGGAGCGGCTCATACTTGGCTCAATTCACTCCCCATAAACTCCATCACTACTTGGGAGGAATTAGTCACGCAATTTGTGAACAAATTTCACTCAGCCACAAGACTGCTCAACAAATTGATGAGATATTGAGCTTCAGACAGAAACCAACAGAGATGTTACAAAAAACATGGGAGAGATTCAAGGGCTTGCTGGTTACGTGTCCACATCATGGTATTCAGGAGTAGATGTTGGGGCAGAGATTTTACATGGGTTTGACAGATAGCTTGAAGGCAAATGTTGATGCTTCAGCAGGTAGAGCATTTTTTAGCAAAACTTTCAGAGAAAGCAAGATCCTACTTGACAAGATGGAACAAAACTCTAGATGGACGACAAGTAACACTCCAATCACTCATGTAGTTCATTTAGTCGTGTTAGACTCAATTAACTTTGTAGCTGAAAATATGGTCATTCTATTAACACAAATGAGCATTCTCACCAAAAGGTTAATGAATCAAGCCAGAAGAAGCATGTATACATAGTTTATGCAACTAATGGGGGTGTATGTACATCATTCATTAATCAAACATATGTATGCTCATGGAGTGTTAAAGGTGATAACCAAAAATATCAGGAGAACATGAATTATGTGGCCAACTATGGGGGTCAGAGGCAAGGTGTTCAGAATTGGGGTTAGCAGAATCAACAATATAGACCAACTCAGCAGCAGTACAACAACAACAATAATATTGGGGCTATGCGACCACAGGGTCAAATGGTGCCTTACCAAAGCAACAGGGGTACACCTCGCAAAATCAGCAGCAGACTTATCAACAACCTCAATAACAACAAACTATGAGACACGAAGATGGGTTTGCCGAACTTGAGGGAATGATGCAACAAGTGATTGAGTCCACTAAAAAACTAGCTGACAAAGTATACTCACATGAATCGGCGATAAAGAAATTGAAATCCAATTAGGATAGATTTCTATGCCTTTGAATATTCGTCCCCACGGGATGTTACCTGCAGGTACACAAATCAATCCAAAAGAGCAGGGCTCGAAGTAGCTTATGGCGATGAGTCTCCGAAATGGTAGAGACCTATATATGGAGCAAGAAATTGCTTATGAAAGCAGACCGAATGAGACGCTGGTGCCAGTACCCATTGAGATAGATGATTCAGCAGGGTTAACTGAGGTGACTGTACAACATACGCAAGAAAATGCCAACAAAGAACAAGAGGTTGTGAAAGAGACTGAGGTTGCATTGTAATCGATAATAGAAGCAGTGCCTGAACAAGAAAAATATCAAATCACATGGAAGAAGTGACCTCCAACACCATTCCCATAGAGATTGACCAGAGTATTAGAAAGATGAGCAGTACAAAAAATTTTTAGAGATGTTGAAGCAAATTCAGGTAAACATTCATTGATGCTCTAAAGGAGATGCCTGGTTATGCAAAAGTGATGAAGGACTTGATGTCCCGCACGTTCGACTTTCAAGATTTGGCCACGGTTACACTGACTCAGACATGCAATGTTGTGACGAGACCCATCGCTGAGAATCTGTGTGACCCAGGAAGTTTCACAATCCCATGCATGACAGAAAACTATGAATTTTCCAAGGCACTATGTGATCTGGGGGCAAGCATAAACCTTATGCCCCTAGCGATCTACAAAAGGTTAGGCATTGGGAGATCTAGACCCACATCTATGTTATTACAGCTGGCTGACCGGATAGTGAAGAGGCCCTCTGGTATTCTTGATGATGTATTAGTATAGGTTGGGAAGTTTGTGTTTCCAACAGATTTTGTTATTCTAGACTGCCGGGTTGACGAGGAAATTCCCATAATCTTGGGAAGAGCATTCTTGTCCACTAGGAGATCTTTAATTGATTTTGAAATTGAAGAGCTCAAAATGCGATTAAACAATGAATAACATTCAACATGCAGAAATCTATACGGAGACCAAGTAAATTTGCTAATTTCTCTCTTCTAGATGCAATGGATGTAGTTTTTGAGGAGGAAGATGAAGCATTGAACACAAAAGACCCTCTAGCAACCTGTCTCATGAATTTAGATGAAGCTAATGGAGAAGATTTGGCAGAGTGGGTACTTGCTCTTGAAGGCCAAGGTTTTTGGAGAAGGGAGCTCGAATTTCAGTACGAGGGTATTTGTTCTTTGAGACAATATGTGTGACCAACAAGGAAGTCGTATGGATTATACCAGGGAAGAAGTTTCATTCGGCAGAACTCACCTTTGAAGGAAAGTGTTGGCTGTATATAATCAATAGCCGCCTGCTCCCCTCTTCCAACACCAATGAAGTGAATGGTCCCAGAGTTGCATTGCTCTGGTGCTTCATGAATGGCCACGATTTTGACTTTGCCAAGATTATTCAGGAAGAGATGTTCATCTGTTGTCCAGTGCAGCGGTATGGGTTCTTCTTCCCTTCCCTGGTCACTAGATTATGCCGGGCAGCACGAGTGCCGGTGAACTTGAGCGTAGATGGAAAAGTCAAGAAAGTAACAAAGTTTCGGGCGGATAAAGTGACCATTAGGAAGGACCATGTGGTACCTGGCGGTGCGAATAGTGATGATTTTGATGCGCCAGAGGAGGGTGATGAAAGGCTGGATGAAGTTGAGGCAGCGTCTCCCACACATAAGCAAGTTGCAGAGGCAGAGGGAATATCTGTGGTAGGACAAACCACGCGGATGATAGCTTTAGTGCATGAAATAGCGGGGTTTCACACTTCTATCACCGACTTGGGGGCTCGGGTGGATGCACTGGCCACCTAAAATGATAAATCGGACAAGAAGATCATGGCTTGGCTGCGTGCGCTTGATTTGAACTCAAATCGTTGTTCGATTCCGCTGAAGTTACTATTTCGGGAACTGTTGAGCTTCGTTCAGTTTCACTCCTGCCTTTAATTTTTCTTTGCTCAATCAGTTTTCTGGGAATTCCAAGCTTAAGTGAGCTCCTGAGTTTTCATTTGCTGTTGGATTGGCTTGATTGTTACATAGCTGAGTTCTGGATTTGCTTATTCAAATTCCTATTCTGCTATTTCGCCTACCTCTGCCTTTATTTGGCTTACGCAAGTTAGTTCCAATTTAGGTACACTTCCATGAACTTGTATACTCCTGCTTTGAATCTTAACATGTCTTAATTTCTCTATACTTCTATGAAAGTCAGATATTTTATTATCTCTGTATGATGATTATTCCCTAATAAGGTATTTGGTTGTAATGGCATGTTTGTATGTGAGCTTAAGGTTTAAACCTGCTTCTAGTAGTTATATCCGATTTGTAAATGTCAGGGCTGAATAATAGCATGAACTGAATCTGGATACACTATCATAAAATGGTTTAAACTTGAGTGTGTAGTTGGATCGATTTAGCCTGATTTCTCTGAATGCCTCTTCTGTATTAATCCCTACTCACTTTTAGATATCACAAGTATTCAACTATGTATTTTCTGCCTCAAACAATGCCATTTATATTCACCTATTGAGATTCAAGGAGTATATTGCATAATGGATTGACATGTGAAAAGAGTGAGTACAAAGGCAGTAACTGGTAGAGCGTGCTCACAGAGGCGGATCCATAATTTTAATCTTATGGGTTCCTATAACAATATCAAGTTAATCTACATCATAACTGAACCAACAAACTGGGTTCCAATTTAAATATTCTTATACTTTTAATGAATTTTTAATACAAATACAGGGTCTATACAAAAGTTACTTGGTTCACGGGAACCCGTAACCTTTGCTCTAGATCCGCCCCTGCGTGCTCACATCTTTTGCTCGAAAAAGCTTCACTATTTGTAGTTCATTAGTAGTAGATTTCACAGATGTCAAAGTTGAATGCCAAATTGGGACTAATATTATATAGTAATTTAATTTGAGCTGGTGTTTAAGCCTGTTGTATAAAGTACAATCATAGCTAATTTTCTTTAAAGTGTTAGATTGCTTATATTTTTGTGCATAACTGGTTTAATTCCTGGTAATTCATTAACATGTGTTTGTCGGGCCTAATGAAATTTGATATACACAGGCCATGTTAGATTGGTTTGCATTCACTATTTGGTGTTTCACGTTAAGCATAGATTATAAGGATAAATATATGCCAGAATTATCCCATGGATTTGGAGGTGTTTTGATGTTCTGTTGCCTTTCAAAATTTTTTTTTTTTTTTTGTTTAAAAAATATTATTACGTTTGAAATATTCTCCATTATATATCCATGAATACTTTTATTGATTTTACCTCATTAAGGCATTGTCTTCTCACGTAGTCTCCTAAAATCAATCAAATCCAAGTGATGTAGTTAACGTACTTCTAAAGTGGTAATAGCCTGCTAGATTGCAAATTTTTTTCATCTTGGTAATATAATGTGTCTTGTAGACAAGTCAAGTAGCAGTGAAGTCTATAATAATTGGATTCACACTTTTAATCTCAAATATTAGGAATGCATGGTCATGTGAGCCTCCTAGTTTGCTTTAGGATCGATTTAGACTAGTATTGTGATTATGTATACGTTCGCATAACATAATTGCAAATTTAATTCTAAAAAAGGACTCGAGGGATGCGTTCGCGCAATTTCAACCAAAATTTTCTTAATGAATCAACAAAGCGTTATTAATCGTGGACACGTTCGCGTGACATGATTTTAACGCGCCAAAAGAAAAGAGTATACGTACGCGTAACTCAATTCTTTAATTACGAACAATCAAAGTGATTTAAAAGCGGTAAAAGATAATTGCACATAGGTCCTAAAAATGAGTAGTTGAACAATTTAAGCCAAGTAATAATCACTAAGCGACCGTGCTAGAACCACGGAACCCGGGAATGCCTAACACCTTCTCCCGGGTTAACAGAATTCCTTATCTAGAATTTCTGGTTCGCAGATTCTTTAAAAATAAAACTTCCTCGATTTGGGATTTAAAATAAATCGGTGACTTGGGACATCGTAATTTATTCCAAGTGGCGACTCTGAGATAAACAAATAATCTCATTTCGAATAATGTCACTTAAATTGGAAAAACTCCCTTATATACTACCCTTTCGCGGGTATGTGTAAAAAAGGAGGTGTGACAGCCTCTGTAGAGTATGGTTTGATTGCTCAAGGACGAGCGATGATTTAAGTGTGGAGTGTTGATAGTATGCTATAATTATGTAGTTTAGCTACCATTTACGCTCTAACTTAGCTATACTTTATTGATATATGAATGTTAAATGATAACAAATTGCTCTAATTCAGAACTTTGTGCTTTGTAAGAGCAATTCCTGTCTATGAGGACATTAAAGAGTATTTTGGAGTTATTCTAGAGCAAAGAAGGCCAATCGGAGGTGAGATCGCGCAAAAGAAGAAAGAAAACTGAAGGCAAAAATATTCTCCAGGTGCGCGGTCCATCCGCGACCGCACTCATCGAGCAGAACACAAGGCAATATGTGCGGCCCATCCCGGGCCGCGCCACGTCCCTCCGAGGATTTTTATTTCAAGGGTAAAATTGTAAGTTTAGAGGCGACTCTCCTTGACCTACTCGCCCAAAAAGTTAGTATCGAGGTTTTTGAAGTGATCTTGAATGCAAGAACAGGCAAGAAGCAAGGCAGAAGATTCGACATAGAGTTTTTACCTTTCTTCATCTTGCTTTTATCATTTATGATGAATTCTATTGTTATGATTTGAAAAATAATTATACATAGCTAAACTCCTAATCTAGGGTTCTGATG
>MU743522.1:0-26787 GCA_026770625.1 Nicotiana glauca | reverse complement strand
ATTTCCTCTCCATGATTCCATTAAGGAGCTACATAACTTATCAACAGAATCGAGAAAATCGGGTTTGTACTTAAATTTATTGATGATTCCAATTTCAATGCTACGGAATTTTTTGTGAAGATCACCAGTGACAAGCATTAAAGAGTGTTTGCCAAGAATGTCTCTAACTGATTTAGGGTAGCTGCTTTGGAACAGCCTGCCTTCATTTTGAAGTACAAATGAGCTGAATTCTAAATCACATGAAACAATGGTTGGAGACCCAAAAAGATTGGATTTGAATACTTTTCCATATCTGAAATAAGCAACAAAACAAAAAAAATTATCTTGAGCGCGCCCTGTTAGAGGTGGTAAAATTAATCTATTTTTTTAGTAACTCGCTCAACCTGTTCAAGTTTTAACAGATTGGATTATGGTTTCTAGACTTGATCCGGTGGAGCCCAAAATGATTCTCAAATTATAGGGTCAAAATAGAAAAAATGACACTGTATAGCCGCTATAAAAATAATAGCCAAAAAAAAAATATATATATATATATACTCCCTCCGTTCCAATTTATGTAAACCTATTTCCTTTTTAGTCCATTCCAAAAAGAATGAACTCTTTCTAAATTTGGTAACAATTTAGCTTAAAGTTACAACTCTACTCTTAATGAGAAGCTTTTATAACCACACAAATATTCTGGGCCCCATCTGAACTTGTTTAGGACCACAAATTCCAAAAGTCTTCATTTTTTCTTAAACTCCGTGCCCAGTCAAACAGGTTCACATAAATTGGAACGAATGGAGTATGTATGTATGTATGTATGTATATATATATATATATATATATATAAACATTCATATGTTATATACAAAAATTATATAAATTTTATACATTTTTTCAACTATCAAATGTAATTAGTTTCTGGCACGGGCTAAACGTGATAATACCTAGTCAAAATACAACCCAAATCCAAACATACAAAATTATATTTGGTGTTTCACGATTATTCAAATTTTTGAAGAAATTAAGCTACAATATACAAGGAAAATACAATAGCTTTCACATTCTTTTTTACCAAAAAAATAAAAATAAAAAAAAATCGAGCGAATTGGATGATCATGAACGTATATTGATTAGACTTCTTTTGATATGTCTTGAGTTTGATTCAAAAAACTCATTTGCCACATTTGACCATAGTTAACAGCATAAAGAGAAAGCATAAAATTTTGCATAAAAGTAAATATGAATTAGTACCTAGAGCGATGTTCTTGTAAGAAGTTGCCAATGGAAAATGATTTATGAGGTGTAAAGAAGCCAAATGTTTCTCCAACAAAGGGTAAGCCCATGCTCCCATTAGGTAACCCTTTAGGCTCATGTTTAACAAAGAATAATTGGTGAATAAAGATTAAGACAAAAATTACAACACCAAATAAGAAAGCTAATATCATCATTTGAAGAAGCACAATGATGATATATATTAGCCAAGAATAATTTTACTAATAACAATTTAAGTAGTTTAAAGTATGGTGTATCATTTACTACTATATATATAGAGCCCATGTCTTCCCATATTTCTATCTAGATAAACCAAATCTGAATGAGAGATTTAATGATTATGCCAATGTATAATAATTTTATACACACAATATTTTTTTTTGGTCATAACACACACAATATTAAATGACTTACCTTTTACAATTTTAATTGTTCTTTTCTTAGTAATTCACAAAATCTCCTCAGGAAAATAAGATTTAACAATTTCCCTTTTATTTGTAGCTATGGAATATTCGAGGTTCATTTATGCTAATAACTTCCTACTCAAAATTCAAAAAATCGTTGAAATAACTATGTAAAAATGACATCAGGAAGTCACTTTATAAGGTTGTTATTTAGGAATTAGTCAGCGCGTTCTAAATTTTAAGTTTTTAATTTCTTAGAACAAAAATATCCTCAATTGTCCTTAAGTTAAGATTTTTAATTTAAATTTACGAAACAATTACATGCTAATATCTAAATACTCATGGCAGATTATATGTGCACTTGCACCCAAAAGCTATATTTCGGCGCGGTTGGATGTACGATGTATCATAAATCATGGAAGATTCTACCAATAGTTTTCTGACCATTGAATTTTGTTTGATCAAGAAATAGGGAAAATGGCGCACACATGTAAAAAGGATTTTTAAATTATATTTGTTTACTCAAAAGTTATCATACACCTTATGATAGTAAAATAATATAAATAAATTACGGAAAAATAATAGCAGACCGTAATAATCCATTAGACCAAATGAAAGATGCGAAAATAAGTACTCAGAGTTAGGACGAGAAACATTAAAAGCCTTTATTGATAATATTGATTTGGTCTGCCTCTCCATGAAGAGGTTCAGAGCCTTACAGTGGTGTTCCACTTTCCCATAATATGAGTATCGTTGTGTCTTTTCTCTCTCTCGTGAATAGTGGCGAAGAAGAAGCCCCTTTCTAAGGTTTCCTCTCTTGGTATTTATAGCTGTGAGCTTCGTGAGCTAACATTAAGTGGTCGTGACCACGTTGGGATTTCGCCTTCATGGTGGCGGATGGGCCGTGGCTTTGTTGATCGAATCAGATAAGGGTTAAATACCGTTAATTCTGAGTGGTCGTACCACTTATTAATCATGAATTAGCTTAAGACGGGATTGACTTCGTTAATTATCGTGGGATCGGATTCTGACTAATACAATATTTATTTTTCGTACACATTACGAAGTAAGGCAATAAGTGACGTCGAAATTTAGCTGAATTCGAACTAATTAGGAGGATACGATGAGCAAGAATCAGGCACTCATGTTTATTTAAATTTTAAAAGAAAACAGAGATTTTTCTGTTAGCTAGTTTCTAATTTTTCTATGGTATTTTCCTTCGTACATTTCATTATTGCATGTTGGGAAACTTTTTTAATTCACACATGGAAGAATGTGATTCAAGTATAAAGAAAAGTTTAGGCAGTGCCTTTAACATGTATTCCATGATTTATTCTTCGTCTATAGTCCTTTTTAATACTTTGAATTAAGTGTAAACGAAAAAAATGGTCATCTTTTCCCACTTCTTAATTAAATAAAAATTGGTTGACGCAATGTGCAAGAAAACCTGATGTAATTTTTTCGGGCCATTTAAATTTTAAAGAATGAAATAAACAGACTATATACAAAAATTTATAGTGTATCTATATAAATTAGACAATGGTGTGTATTATATATATGTATGGCGACTATATTGATATGCATTGAAATTCATGTAGATATTGAAAGTTTTCCTTTTTTTGGGAAATCAGAATATAACCATAAATCTATTTCAATGTCGAAATAATATATTTCTCTAAAGGCTTAATTATACGTAACCTAATTTATTCAAACACGAACTTATCATGTCATATAAAAACAAAGAAATATGTCCCCAAAAGTGCAGCCATGTGAGGAGCAACTTTGTTGGACAATTGCCTAATTCAATATCAGTAAATACAAGGAACAAAAAGTGTTGATGGTTTTGATTAGCAGCTTGAAAATCCGACCAAGATTGTTGGCATAGTTATAAAGTTGAAAAAAATTTAATTAATGTGCTTCCGACTTGTCCACGTTACATTTGTTCCTCGTTAGTTGTATAATAATTGTCCTAAAAAATTATAACAATCTATTCAACTATTGCATTCTTTGCCTTATAATATGCTAGAATTACATGTAATTGTATATACTTTATCCCTACTTTGATGTATTTTTAGGTGTTTTGAATGTTGAAAGATGACCAATTGAGCTTAATTGCTGAAGTTTGTTATGTAGGAAGCCAAGAGTGAAGAATAGAGGTAATTTGAGCAATAATGAAGCTAAAAGGCATTTTTCGAAGAAAAATAAAATCTGACCAGGCAGTGAAGTAACTTCAAAAAGCACTGAAAAAGCATAGAAAATCTGGAAAACATCATCATGCCTTATGCGTAGCACAGGTATAGCACAAGGGCAAATTTGCCTGCGTTTGATCTTGAGGGGCAACTTAGTCAATTGGCTTAGGGACGTGATATAAAAGCTTTCAACCCTTATTTCAGCCACACGCTTGAATTGAGAAGGCAGGAAACACCATTGTTGAAGCAAAGTTGAGCCCGAAAGATCCTCAAGTTCATGCAAGAAGACGAATCGAAGAGTTTCTCTCTACTTTTCTATCTTTATTTCTATGACTATCGGGTTGACAATGGTTTATGTATTTTTGAGTAGTATTATGAGCAGCTAAACCTGTCATATAAGGTTGATGGAACCAATTATTGGATGAAGTCTTGATTGTATTTTGATATAATTGAGCTGTTATTACTCTTTAATTGTTCAACTATATTTTTCTTGTGATTAATTGAAGGGTCCTTGTCACGATCCAAACCCCGCTCCGGTCGTGATGGCGCCTCTCGTGAAGATAAGGCCAGTCAACCATTCTTAAACAGCCTTTTCAACAATAATTAACGTAAATAAGCAGTCCAAATACGATATATTATTAATAATTAGCAGAAGCAAAACCCAAACGCAGCCCAAATCGGGGTGTCACAAGTCACGAGCATATAAAGAAGACTGAACACGACTACCGGCCAAAAATAATATACAAAGTAAAATTCTGGAATCAAAGGACAAGGTCCGGTGCCACGAACCCCGGCGGTCACCTTGCTCACCTACAATAGTATACCCTCAATCAGCTAATAACCTGCTACCGGGTAAATAATACATGCAACTGCACGCGAGGTGCAGGGAGTAAAGTGAGTACTCCAACTCAGTGAGTAATAAAAGTAAATAATAACTGAGCAGCCAGAAATCACGTAAAGCAACCAACATGCTATACAGAAGCCGGTTACGATTTCTGATAAAACGGTGAAATCAGTGAAATCTTTAGAAATGTTTCGGCTCAGTTCATATCTCTTTCGAAAATGGTCTTTTCAATAATTACGAAAACGGTTTCAAAATAGTTAGTGCTGATTAGCACAGGAAATCCGCCCCTCGGGTACAAATACCACAGAATAACAGGTAAAAAGGCAAGAAGTATGCAAAATGAGCACATAAAAGCTCTCCCCTCGGGCAATATCTCAAACTGAGCCAGCTTCCACAACACTCTCGGCTCCTCGGGCTCTCTCTCACAAATCACTCTCAGAAACAGTATCACATAACAACCGCTGCGGCGCGCAGCCAGATCCACATATCGCTGCGACGCGCAGCCCGATCCATAGCTCGCTGCGGCCTGCAGCCCGATCCATATGCTCGCTGCGGCCTGCAGCCCGATCCATATGCTCGCTGCGGTGTGCAGCCTGATCCATATGCTCGCTACAGCGTGCAGCCCGATCCATATGGGTACCCGCTCTCACTGTGAGGGTGCAGACTTCGGAGGGGCTCCTACAACCCAAGCGCTATATATCACTGAAGTGTGCAGTCCGATCCAATATATACATACTGCGGCGTGCAGTCTGATCCATATAATGTACTACTGCGGCGTGCAGTCCGATCCATATAATATACTAATGCAGCGTGCAGTCCGATCCATATAATGTACTACTACGGCATGTATTCTGATCCATATAATGTACTACTGCGGCGTGCAGTCCGATCCATATAATGTACTACTGCGACGTGCAGTCCGATCCATATAATGTACTACTGCGGCGTGCAGTCCGATCCATATATAATCCTCACATCCAAGCTCTAGGCCTCACATCCCTCTGTGTGTCCTCACATCCGGCCCTCGGCCGCACTCAGTTAGAGTATTATCACAAGCCTCTCGGGCACTAGTAAAACAATAGTCCTCAGCCCAAATTATCCTTTAAGACTCAATATGAGTAAAAATGACTGAGTTGTAAAGTAGTGGAGAAATAATATGACTGAGTTCAGGTAATAAGTCAAAAACCGTGAGGAAGACAGTGAAATTAATCCCCGAAGGGTCCAAAGAGTTAGCACGAAGCCCAATAACGGCAATCAGCCCAACAACAACAATAACAAATAAATTCCAGTCAAATACGTGGTAAATTAATCAATCGGGACGGACCAAGTCACAATCCCCAGCGGTGCTCTACCCCACGCCCACTATCAGGCGTGCAAGTCACCTCAATATAGCACTATGATGCGCAAATCCGGGGTTTCAAACCCTCAGGATATCATTTACAGGTATTACTCACCTCGAACCGGTAAAATCTCTAGCTCGCGACGCCTTTGCCCTCCAAATCGGCCTGCACGCACGTCGAATCTAGCCAAAATCAGAGCGGATGCATCACAATATGCTAATGGAACAATACCCAATCGAAAACAATCGAAAAAATAGCAAAAATCTCGAAACTAGCAAAACCTGAGCCCCAGGCCCACTTCTCAAAAAATTATAAAACTTATATTACCAGATTCCTCGTCTCTCCATGAGTCCGTACATATTAAATTCACAAGAATCGGAGTCCATTTGGCCCTTCAAATCACAATTTTTCATTCAAAAACCCAAGCCCTAGTTCTTCACTTTTTAGCCAAATTTCTATGAATTTAAATGTTGAAATCATAATTAGATGATGTTTCTAGGCCATGGGCCTTACCTCCAATTGATTCCTAGTCAAAACCTTCTTCAATGGATTCCAAAAGCTCCCAAGATGCTCAACAATAGAGGAAAATAATCCCCAAGTCGCGGATGAAATGTTTAATAAAAACCCTTTCTACCCAGCTATTTCCTTCTATGCGAACGCGAGACCTCTCTCGCGTTCGCGATGAACAAAATTCCAACTGATCAAAATTGCCCTTCACGAATGCGTCTGCTCCCCCGCAAAAGCGAAGGCTTGGGCCCCAGACCTACGCGAACGCGCCCAGTCTAATCGCGAACGCGATGAATAACTAGGCTGGGTCCCCTACCTTCTTCTACGCGAACGCGTGCCCAGCACCGCTAACGCCGATTCACCAGGGCTTCCACCTATGCGAACGTGTAGCCCAAACGCGAATGCGTTGAACATTCTCCTGCCCTCCCAACTTTGCCCTACACGTTCGCGACACACCCACGCGAATGCGAAGAAGGGACTTCTGCAACACCACAGCTGGGAAAAACCAGCAATTTCCTCAAGTCCAAAATGATCCATTTAGTTACTCGGAATCACCCCGTGGCCCCCGGGATCTCAACCAAAAATACCAACATACCCCAAAATATCATATGGACTTGTTCCAATCATCAAAACACGTCAAACAATACAAAAATCATCAATTCACCACGGATTCAAGCCTACGGTTTCTTCAAACTTCCGAAATACGCATTCGATCAAAAAATTGACCAAAACACCTCCGAATGACCCGAACTTTTGTACACATATCCAAAATTACCTAATGGAGCTACTGCAACTCTCAAAAATCCATTCCGACCCCCAGATTAAAATCTCACCTATCAACCGGAATTCGCCAAAATACTAACTTCGCCAATTCAAGCCTAATTCTACACCGGACCTCCAAATTCAGTTCGGATCGCGCTCCTAAGTCACACATCATCCCCCGAAGTTAACCAAATCATCGGAAATCAATTTCGAGCCCTCTAACTCACAAGTCAACATTCGATTGACTTTTCCAACTTAAGCCTTCCTTAAAGAGACTAAGTGTCTCATTTCTTATCAAAACCATTCCAAATCAACTCTCGCACACCACATACCGATAATGAAATATGAAGAAGCAACAAACGGGAAAAACTGAGAAATAACACATGAGACGACGGGTCGGGTCGTCACATCCTTCCCAACTTAAACAAACGCTCGTTCTCGAGCGTACCCAGAGTTGTTCTAGAAGCCAACCAATAGCTAAATGACCTTACCAATCATATACCCGAGGTGATCCCACATCACCCTAACTCACATAGGTCCGATAGTACAACATAACTGAAATTTCACAGTCCATCTAGACCATAAACCGTAGGACCACATTGCATTTTCCGAAGTCATACTCAAAATCATAACATCACGTCAATATTCAGAATAAGCTTGAACCAGCTGTAATAAGCCATATCTGCAACCTCAGGTGGAACCGTATGATATACCACACAATCCAGACACTCGAAACGATAACTTCTATTCACAATGATTACCACAACAACCAAATACCGATAGGAAACCTCTTATTAGCTAAAGTTTTACTCCAACACCTTCATATCCTACCAATGATGATGAAACACGCAGTAAACCATAACCATTTCTCAGACCAATCATTCATGAAGGCATTTCTTCCGTTTTGACTAATACCACAGCGGATTCCGAGCTGAACCTCGATATTATCCTTCCAACAAGATGAAATCAAATCTGATCGTATTCATTAATGATCCCAACGATATCTTCTGACCAAACACACCACTCTGGTGACATGACACATCAATACGATCCTAAACCTTAACTTGCATAACTACGCGCACCCATAAGCGACAGTCTGAATATACACAGATCATGAAAATGACTCAATTGAAAGAGTTGTACCTCAAGTCACTATGCTCAAAATAGACAGCCACACACAGATTGATGTCTGAAACGAAGCAATCCATCACACCCACGGTGAAGCAAGTAATATACACCATTCAATCCTGAAATTGGCACAACCGATGCGCTATTTGCCGAGCAACACCCAATACGGACTTTCCTCAGAAACCAGGAAGCGAGGCATACAAAGTAACATATGGAAAACTATTCTCAACATCACACTGTTGCGACGTGCAACCCGACCCAGACAACATACCCGTGGCGGTGTGCCACCCGATCCACACAAATATCTCACATATGGAGATGCACATCGAGCCAAATTTGCTCATTATAACAAAAATACCAAGTATCGATCGTAAGCATATTGGGTGCATAAAAATATCTACATATAGCGTTATAAGATACAAAACTCAAGCACAATCCGAAAATCATAACGCCTCACAGCACAGAAAAAGCAACTCATAGATCTCCCCAGATCACTAGCAGGTTCAATAACGATCGAATCAACCTATCCTTCATCAATACAATTCGGGGCCAACCAAGCCAACTCAAGCTAAACACGTATCCAATCAACTTACCAACAAACTCATTACCAAGAAGCCTGAAGCTGCTCCTTCCACTACTATAACTCATGCCGGAGCCATGCGATACGGTGCCCGACACCAAATCAATACCGAAATCCATAATCTCGCCCGATGACATGCCCGGCCATAAGGAACGCATCCGAAAAAGTTCTTCAATACCGAAATCAAATCAATATTAGTAACCTCTATACTGACATCCGTCACAAAGATCCAATTAATAAAAGCAATCCTTTTCAGTCGTCCGCTAGTCTTTGAAACACAACCATTCTGCTAGAACATAGTCTGATGCACCTCGAGTACCCAATCGTTCTTCGAAGATATTCTAAAATTCTCCTGTGCCATCGAACACTCTCAGATATCAGCAGTCGATCTACCAAGAAAGTGCCGCAATACTACCGAAGTACCATCAACTTTGTCACATTGCCCTTTTTCTGAAACATATAACCTCGTCAAATTACTTCCAATTAGCAATACCATCTCCTTGGTTACCTGAGGCTACCCATTGCCTAGGAATTTTATGAACTTCTTTTCAGAACTGAACGGAAACCTCGCACACGCCAGTCTCGGTCCTCTACAACACACCGCATATACCATACCCTCCAAGGGTAACATGAGAACTTTTATCTTCCTTCCGCGCCGCAGACATCGACGTACTCAACTAGTCAAGAACTTTTATTGATCCCATTTAGAATAAAAATCATTACACATTACATGCTTCGTATACCCATAGAAAATATACTCATCTTCAAACCACGGTAAAACCTAACAAGAGCATCTCTGCCAACTCCATTTGTACAAGCTAAACTACCAGGACTGAATCCTTCTGTCTAAACCAGGCTGAGCAAGCCATCAAAACCCAAGAGCATTGCTGCAAAATGCCTGTAAAAGCTCATTACCTCGAACACATACAAGAGTTAATCATACTCCATCTATCTAACTTCTCTTTTTATTCATCATCAACTTGATATTTCTCCCTCGCTGTAGCATCACAATGCCTCAATCCAGGCTTACCACACGGGACTCGCACATAAGACCATACTGTCTAAGACTCATAGGCCACTGAATACTCTCTCAATCGTTCCTAGAAATACCATATTCCAGAGTACTTTACCCCGAAGAACTTCCTGCGAGTCTGAAATTCATTACCATTACTTCCCAGATACTAATACATAGAATCCCATAATTAACATAAAATACCACAAGTCTTGATCTTTTCTAACGAAACACAGTCCCTAGCCACATACCCAACCTTAAGACACCCGATTATTACATGCCAAATCTTGGACACAATAAAACCATTCTCGAGAGTCATTCACTCTTACACAACTGTAAATTATCTGACTTAACGAACAGAACTACGCGTGCCTTATTATCACTCTGACGCTGCAGAACATGATCTCATACAATACAACAACCATCTTCCTTCTCTATACACTGAGCATTCTTTATCAACAACAGCTCAAGACATCCTATTATTTCCTCACATCTACGAAGCACCATGTAACCTTTATCCAAATTTTGCTTCACTCGTGCCATCCTCAGTTCATTTTCTGCAATCAGGACTGATCCGTCAGCATACCTCGAAACGGAAACAACATAGCACATAACTGTGTGATCAGCTAATCAACAGCAACCTCCCCAACTTTGCTAGAAGCCATCTATCAGGACACATTTAATAACTCATAATACTTTTACTCTAATGATGCCACAATATTATAGTGAGATTAAACTCAAATAATCTACTAGTTTATGAAAACACAGGTCCTCGGATACTGAAATCCTCTACAAACCTCGCATTCATCCCCACATAAGCTGAGTCCACTCTCTGAAGCGACCTAAATTTTCAAATTACAACACGTACCTTTCAATTACACATGAGATCTTCTAATAATATACATAAGAATCGTACCCCTTAAGAACACTCCGCAGGAGATAACCCACCTGATTCGCCTCAGTTTAGTATTTCAGCACACCTTCTACCATCATACACATAACACATCCATTTAGTCTTCCTGAATTTGAACTCATACCGCCGCATGCAATGCACTTCACTTCCCAACTAGGAGATACAAAAATATTCTTCACGCGCCCATATTCGGCTACACATCAAACCACAATAGGAAACGAATCACTTAACAGTTCATCTATTATCCAGCAGACTTCTTCGTCACTACCAAGTCATATAATTACATCTCATAGTACTAACATACTCATCATATGAATACCAAATCGCCATTTCAGCTAATAGCGACAATACCGAACATATAGGTTCAGAACACTTGCTCACACAATCAGCACCTCAGTGCTTAAGCCATAGGCAAGATCCGGCCTCAAGTCCTCAAGACTGGCCCAACATCAAACTCACGGGATCACATCTTGCCCCTTGATCGGGGAATCACAAGCCATCAAGGCACATACAATACTGAGCGCTCATGTGCGCATACTGATGTGTGGAAGGAATTTCAAGAGTTATATCTCAAGCTGAATCAAATACGCACGATAAGAATTCCAAGAAAAGGAAGTTTTCCTAAAGTTCTGCAGCCTCTCGAGGATAAATACAGACATCTCTATACCGATCCGCGAGACTCTACTAGACCTGCTCATGACTCGTGA
This sequence comes from Nicotiana glauca, assembly GCA_026770625.1. Classification (NCBI taxonomy): domain Eukaryota; kingdom Viridiplantae; phylum Streptophyta; class Magnoliopsida; order Solanales; family Solanaceae; genus Nicotiana; species Nicotiana glauca. The sequence continues at coordinate 15,144 of MU743522.1, read as the reverse complement.
GACCTAGTAACCTAGGCTCTGACACCAACTTGTCACGACCCAAACCCCTCTCCAGTCGTGATGGCGCCTCTCGTGAAGACAAGGCCATATTCTTAAACATCATTTTCAACAATAATTAACGTAAATAAGCAATCCAAATATGATATATTATTAATAATTAGCGGAAGAAAAACCCAAACGCAGCCCAAATCGGGGTGTCACAAGTCACGATCATCTAAAGAAGACTGAACATGACTATCGGCCAAAAATAATGTACAAAGTAAAATTCTAGAATCAAAGGACAAGGTCCGGTGCCACAAACCCCGGCGGTCATCTTGCTCACCTACAATAGTAAACCTTCAATCAGCTAATAACTTGCTACCGGGTGAACAATACCTGCAACTACACGCGAGGTGCAGGGAGCAAAGTGAGTACTCCAACTCAGTAAGTAATAAAAGTAAATAATAACTGAGCAGCCAGAAATCACGTAAAGCAACCAACATGCTATACAGAAGCCGGGTACGATTTCTGAGAAAACAGTGAAATTAGTGAAATCTTTAGAAATGTTTCGGCTCAGTTCAAATATCTTTCGAAAATGGTCTTTTCAATAATTACGAAAATGGTTTCAAAATAGTTAGTGCTGATTAGCACAAGAAATCTACCCCTCGGGCACAAATACCACAGAATAACAGGTAAAAAGGCAAGAAGTATACAAAATGAGCACATAAAAGCTCGCCCCTCAGGCAATATCTCAAACTGAGCCAGCCCCTCAGGCTCACTCTTCACAACACTCTCAGCTCCTCGGGCTCTCTCTCTTAAATCACTCTCAGAAACAGTATCACATAACAACCGCTGCGGCGCACAGCCCGATCCACATATCGCTGCGGCGTGCAGCCCGATCCATAGCTCGTTGCGGCATGCAGCCCGATCCATATGCTCGCTGCGGTGTGCAGCCCGATCCATATGCTCGTTGCGGCATGCAACCCGATCCATATGCTCGCTTCGGTGTGCAGCTCGATCCATATGCTCGCTGCGGCGTGCAGCCCGATCCATATGGGTATCGCGCTCACTGTGGGGTTGCAGACTCCGGAGGGGCTCCTATAGCCCAAGCTCTATATATGACTGCAACGTGCAGTCCGATCCAATATATACATAATGCGGCGTGCAGTCCGATCCATATAATATACTACTGCGTCGTGCAGTCCGATCCATATAATATACTACTGCGGCATACAGTCCGATCCATATAATGTACTACTGCGGCGTGTAGTCCGATCCATATAATGTACTACTGCGGCGTGCAGTCCGATTCATATATAATCCCCACATCCCCCCGTGTGTCCTCACATCCGCCCCTCGACCGCACTTAGTCAGAATATCATCACAAGCCCCTCGGGCACTAGTAAAACAATAGTCCTCAACCCAAATTATCATTTAAGACTCAATATGAGTAAAAGTGGATAAGTTGTAAAGTAGTGGAGAAATAGTATGACTGAGTTCAGGTAATAAGTCAAAAACAGTAAGGAAGACAGTGAAATTAATCCCCGAAGGGTTTAAATAGTTGGCACGAAGCCCAAATACGGCAATCAGCCCAACAACAGCGATAACAAATAAATTCGAGTCAAATACGCGGTAAATTAATCAATCGGGACGGACCAAGTCACAATCCCCAATGGTGCTCTATCCCACGCCCACTATCCGGCGTGCAAGTCACCTCAATATAGCACTATGATGCGCAAATTCGGGGTTTCAAACACTCAGGATATCATTTACATGTATTACTCACTTCGAACCGATGAAATCTCTAGCTCGCGATGCCTTTGCCCTCCAAATAGGCCTCCACGCACATCGAATCTATCCAAAATCAGAGCGAATGCATCACAATATGCCAATGGAATAATACCCAATCGAAAACAATCAAAAAATAGCAAAAATCTTGAAACTAGCAAAACCCGAGCCCCGGAACCACTTCTCGAAAAATTATAAAACTTACATTACCGGATTCCTCGTCTCACCACGAGTTCGTGCATATCAAATTTACAATAATCGGAGTCCATTTGACTTTTTAGCCAAATTTCCATGAATTTAAATGTTGAAATCATAATTAGATGATGTTTCTAGGTCATAGGACTTACCTCCAATTGATTCCCAGTCAAAACCTTATTCAATGGATCTCAAAAGCTACCAAGATGCTCAACAATGGAGGAAAATAACCCCCAAGTCGCGGATGAAATGCTTAATAAAAACCCTTTCTACCCAGCTATTTCCTTCTATGCGAACGCGAGACCTCTCTCGCGTTCGTGATGAACAAAATTCCAACGGACCAAAATTGCCCTTCGTGAATGTGTCTGCTCCCCCGCGAACGCGAAGGCTTGGGCCCCAGATCTACGCGACGTGATGAATAACTAGTCTGGGTCCACTACCTCCTTCTACGCGAACGTGTGCCCAGCACCACGAACGCGATTCACTAGGGCTTCCACCTACGCGAACACGTAGCCCAAACGTGAACGCATTGAACATTCTCCTGCCCTCCCAACTTTGCCCTACGCGTTCGCGACACACCCACGGGAACGCGAAGAAGGGACGTCTGCAACACCAAAACTGGGAAAAACCAACAATTTCCTCAAGTCCAAAATGATCCGTTTAGTCACCCGAAATCACCCCGAGGCCCCCGGGATCTCAACCAAAAACACCAACATATCCCAAAACATCATACAAACTTGTTCCAATCATCAAAACACGTCAAACAACACAAAAATCATCAATTCACCACGGATTCAAGCCTAAGTTTTCTTCAAACTTCCGAAATACGCATTCGATAAAAAACCCGACCAAAATACCTCCGAATGACTCATAATTTTGCACACATATCCAAAATCACCTGATGGAGCTACTGCAACTCTCGGAATTCCATTTCGACCCCCGAATCAAAATCTCACCTATCAACCGGAATTCGCCAAAATACTAACTTCACCAATTCAAGACTAATTCTATACCGGACCTCAAAATTTAATTGCGATCACGCTCCTAAGTCACAAATCATCCCCCGAAGTTAACCAAATCATCGGAAAACAATTCCGAGCCCTCTAGCTCACAAGTCAACGTCCGGTTGACTTTTCCAACTTAAGCCTTCCTTAAAGAGACTAAGTGTCTCATTTATTATCAAAACCATTCCAAATCAAATCTCACACACCACATACTAATAATGAAATATGAAGAAGCAACAAACGGGGAAAACTGAGCAATAACACATGAGACGACGGGTTAGGTCGTCACAGCCCTTGATTAATCATGTCTAGTTATCTTGTGTTGCTTGAGAAAGAATATTTGATTAGATGTTGTTAAACAACACCAATTTTGAGTAAGTTAAGTGATTGATTACTTGAATTTAAAGCAGGATTAGATATAACGAAACTTTGGTGTGATATTTATGAGTTGTACAAATTGTCAACTAGAGTAATTCGAGAGAATACTTCTAGTAAATTGCCGTAATTGATCGAGAGATAATTACGGTAACCAAGGACTCATCATATTTAGAGAGTGTTATGGCGATATTATAGCTAACTTGTCAGGAATTAATCCAATAATTGGGGAAATTGTAAACCCTAGATCCTTTTATCCTTGAATTTAACTCCATTCTTGCTCATTGATAGTTTTATTAACATTTTTCCTCAGTCAAGTAATTTCTGTTAATCCATAAGTCAATTCTTAAGTTCTGAAAGTTGTTTGAGATTATCATTTCCGATACTAAAAAGTTATAACAAATAGGTTGGTTCCCTTTCGGATTCGACTCCGGACTCTTGAACCGGATTATTTTTGCAGTTACCACTTATTCCTTTGTATAAGGTATAGTTGGGCGTGATCAAATTTTGGCATCATTGTCGGGGAACTAACATTGTTATTTACTACAACTTGGAATAATTGCTTGAATTTTTTATAGTGTTAAAAATATTTCTATTGAAATTCTCACGTTTGAGCTCTTTCGTGACTCAGGTGCATGCCTAGAAGATCCTTAAGAACTGGTGAACTTTTTGAAGGACTCTCAGATCCCAAGAAAGCATTCAAGGCATTGAATCGAGCTAAAAAGAAGGGCAAACAACTAAAACAACACGACCAACTCGAAATTGAAATGGACGACACCGAGAACATCAACGGGAACAATAGACATAATTGAGTTGACCCAAACATTAGAGTGGTAGCACCTCTTATGTCGGAAGCTTCTCTTTATGATTGGGCACAACCAACTGCTGATAACCTGGCAACCACAATTACAGTCCCTCAGATACAAGCAGAGACGTTTTAGATTACCAACAACATACTGCACTTGAAGCAGAATAAGGGGTTGTTCCCTGGGTCGACATCGAAGACCCACAACAACATCTGAAGAACTTTCTATCAATTTGTGTCACTCAAAGACAGTCAAATGTGACTCTTGAAGCAAACAAATTATTACTATTCCCGTTCTCAGTGACCGGGGAGGATCAAACTTGGTTGAATCCACTTCCAATAAACTCCATTTCTACTTGACAGGAACTAGTCAAGCAGTTCTTAAACAAGTTCTATCCACCCAACAAAATTACCAGGCAAATTGATGAGATAGTGCAACTCAGGCAGAAACCGACTGAGGCGTTGCAAGAAACCTGGGAGAGGTATAAAGGTATGCTGGTGAAATGTCCAAACCATCATGGTATCCCGGATCAGATGCTAGGACAAAGATCCTATATGGGTTTGGCTGACGGTTTGAAGGCCAATGTAGATGCTTCAGTTGGGGGTGCATTCTTGAGCAAAACATTCATAGAGTGTAAGATTCTTCTTAAGAAGATGTATCAAAATCCAGGCTGCATGACGAGAGATACAATAATCACTCCAATAGTTCATTCTATTTCTCTTGACCCAAACAATGCAAATGCAGAAAACATAGCCAGTCTCATGACCCAGATAAGCATGCTGAAAAAGAAAATTGATGAGATGGGTATGGAACAGGTGCACATTGTTGATACGAAAAATGGAGGCCTATGCACTCCCTGCATAAATCAGTCATATATTTGCTTGCGGAGTGGAGAGAATGATAAACAGGGCTTCAGAGAAGACATGAATTACGTTAATAATTTTGGAGGTCAGAGGCAAGGTGGGCAGCAATGTGGACCTCAAAATCAGCAGTACAGACCAACCCAGAACAATACAATACCAATCCAGGGGGCGTACGACCACAAGGCTGAGTCATGCCTTATCAAAGACAGTAAGGCTATAATTAGCAGCACCAACAACAGTTGGCTTACCAACCACCTCATCAATAACAGGACAGTAATATGACAGAAATCAGGGGCATGCTGAAACAACTCATTGGGATAAATGGAAAGATGCAAGAAAAGTTAGATGCATATGATTCAGCTATTAAAGGCATTAAAACTCAATTGGGACAACTATCTATGGTCTTGAACAATCTCCTACAAGGAACGTCGCCTGCAAATCAAACATCAATCCAAAGGAGCAAAACGCAAATCAGTTAATGGAAGTGAGTCTCAGGAATAGAAGGGATTTAGATAGAGAGCAAGAAGTTTCTCGATCTAGGAGAGACGCTATGCCAATTCCTCCAGTGACATTAGAGACCGACGAGTCAACGGAGCTCACTGAGGTTGTAATTGAACAGGTGCAAATTGACAAAGGCAAGGAGAAAAAAATTGAACAACTCCTAGAATAGGTGATAGAGAAGGCTCCTAATAAAGAAAAGACACCAAGCAGTTGGCAGAAGCTAATTCATGCACCATTTTCTCAGAGGTTGGCCAAGCAAAAGAAAGATGATCAATACAGTAAATTCATGGAGATTCTCAGACAAATTCAATTGAATATTCCAATGTTGGATGCTTTGAGGGAAATGCCAGGCTATGCAAAAATTATGAAGGATCTGATGTCTTGAAAATTTGACTTTCAGGACCTGTGTACTGTAACTCTAACTCAAACCTGTAGCGCGTTAGGGACAAGACTTATGGATTAAAATTTTCTAACCCGGTAGCTTCACTATCCCATGCACAATTGGAAGTTATGCTTTTTCTAAAATATTGTGTGACTTTTGAGCTAGTATCAATTTGATGCCTTTGGAAATCTACAAAAAACTAGGTATTGACAGAGCTAGACCGACCTCAATGTTATTGCAACTAGCTAATCGCACAATCAAAAGACCGACTGGAATTTTGGATGATGTGCTTGTCCAAGTGGGGAAGTTTGTATTTCCTACTGACTTCATTATTCTTGACTGTTAAGTGGATGAAGAAATACCAATAATTTTAGGGAGGTCGTTCTTAGCCGTTGGGAGAGTATTGATCGATTGTGAGAGAGGTGAGTTAAAAATATGGTTGAATAATGAAGAAATAATATTCAATGTTCATCAATCTATGAGAATACCCTGCAAATTTGCAAATTACTCGCTAGTGGATGCCGTGGATGTAACACTACAAGAGGAGGATGAGACTTTTAATGTCAGGGATCCATTAAAAGTCTGCTTGATGAATTTGGAAAATGTGGATGGTGAGGAGTTGGCAGAGTGGGTCATGGCTCTCGAAGGTCAAGGGTTCTGGAAAAGGGAACCCTAGTTTGAGCCCCTACACTTAGAAGAAAGAATAACACCACATGCGAAACTATTGATAGAGGAGCCACCACAGTTGGACCTGAAACCGTTTCCAGCTCACCTCAGGTACTCTTTCTTATGGCCTAATTCTACTTTACCTATTATTATATCATCTATTTTGTTAGCTGTGCAGGTAGAGCAACTCTTACAAATGTTACAGGAATGTAAGACAGTTATTGGTTGGACCATGGCAGACATGAAGGGTATCAGCCCAGCTTTTTGTATGTACAAAATTCTATTGGAAGAAGGGTACAAACCTTCCAGAGAACATCAAAGAGGGTTGAACCTGAACATGAAAGAGGTGGTGAAGAAAGAAGTGATCAAGTGGTTAGATACGGGTATCATCTTCCCCATGTCTAACAGTAACTAGGTCAGACATGTCCAGTGTGTGCCGAAGAAGGGAGAAATAACGGTCGTGCAAAATGAGAATAATGATTTGATCTCGACTCGTACAGTCACAGGTTGGTGAATTTTCATGGTTATCATAAACTAAACACAGCCACCCGAACAGACCATTTTCCCTTGCCATTCATTGACCAAATATTGGATAGGTGGGCTGGGCGGTCTCATTTCTGCTTCTTGGATGGATATTCAGGGTACAATCAGATTTCAATAGCCATTGAAGGCAGAGAGAAAATATCCTTTACTTGTCTGTATGGTATCTTCGCCTTTCGGAGAATGCCATTTGGCCTTTTGCAATGCACCGGCTACATTTTAGAGGTGTATATTAGCCATTTCACAGATATAGTTAAAGATATTATGGAAGTGTTTATGGATGGTTTCTCCGTGGTGGAGGATTTATTCAAAGATTGTCTTCACAATTTAAGAAGAGTGCTAAAAAGATGCGTGGAGACAAATTTATTGCTGAATTAGGAGAAGGGATAGTGTTAGGGCATCGAGTGTCCAGTAAAGGAATTGAGGTCGACCATGCTAGGTTGACGTGATTGAGAAGTTGCCACCATCCACTTCGGTCAAGGTAGTGAGAAGTTTCCTTGGGCACGTCGGGTTCTACAGGTTGTTCATAAAAGATTTCTCTAAAATTGCTAACCCTTTATGTAAACTCCGTGAAAAGGATTATCCTTTGTGTTCTCTAATGATTGCAAGTTGGAATTTGAGGAGATGAAGAAGAGACTGGTGACTGCACCCATTATCATTGCACCCAATTGGGAGCAATCGTTTGAGCTCATGTGCGACGCGAGTGACTATGCTATATGAGAAGTTTTGGGGCAGCGAAAGGACAAGATGATGCACCCAATTTACTATGTAAGCAGAAGGCTAAGCGGTGCACAACTCAATTATACCATGATTGAGAAGGAGAGTTGGATGTGGTATTTGCATTCGACAAATTCAGGTCGTATTTGATTGGTTCAAAAGTTATTGTTTATATTGACCATGCAACACTTCGGTAGTTGATGGCCAAGAAGGAATCAAATCCACGCTTGATCTATTGGGTTCTTTTGTTACAAGAATTAGATTTGGAGATCTGCGATAGGAAAGGAATGGAGAACCAAGTGGCAAATCACCTTTAAAGGTTGGAGGGAGCTGAAAAGAAAGTAGAGGTTGAAGACATAATAGAGGCATTCCCAAATGAACAATTACTAGCAGTGACAATGGAGGAGACACCTTGGTATGTTGATATTTCTAACTATTTGGAAAGTGGTATTATAACTTATGAACTCTATTCGATCTAAAAGAAAAAGTTCTTTTGTGATTTTCGGTCTTAATATTGGGATGACCCTCTACTCTTTAGAATCTGTGTGGATAACATGATCTAGAGATGTATCCCCGAGAAAGATCAATCTTCTGTTTTGCGGGCCTGTCACGCTTCACTATATAGTGGACATTTTGGAGGAATTAGGACAATTGTAAAAGTATTGGAGTCAAGGTTGTATTGGCTGACTATTCAAAGATGCACATGTCTGGGTGAAAAGTTGTGATGAGTGCTAAAGAATCGGCAATATATCTCGCCGTTATGAGATGCCGATGACTACAATTCAAAAGGTGGAAGTTTTTGGCGTATGGGAAATTGATTTTATGGGACCATCTCAGCTCGTATAGTAACAAGTGCATATTTGTAGCAATTGACTATGTCTTCAAATGGGTTAAAGTTGTGGCTCTTCCTACAAATGACGCAAAATGAGTAATAGAATTTTTAAGGAAAAATATTTTCACACGATTCGGCACTCCGAGAGCTATAATCAGTGATGGTAGAACTCATTTCTGTAATAAAGTTCTGCAAGGCTACTAGAAAAGTATAGAGTTTACCATAAGGTTGCCACTCCTTACCACCTGCAAATGAGCGGGCAAGTGAAAGTGTCTAATAGGGAAATCAAAAGTGTCCTGACCAAGACAGTGAATGCAAGTCGAACTGATTGGGCAAGGAAGTCAGATGATGCATTATGGGCATACTGTACAGCATTTAAAACTCCAATCAGTATTTCTTCGTACAAGTTGGTGTTTGGGAAAGCCTGACATCTTCCGGTGGAGCTTAAGCATAAAGCCTTATGGGCATTGCAGCAGTTGAATTTGGATATGGAAACAGGCATAAGTAGAGTTACGGAGTTGCATGAACTCGAGGAGTTCGGGTTCCGGGCATTCAAAAGTACAAGATTGTATAAATAAAGGATGAAGATGATGCATGATAAGAATATAGATAGGAACTCCAAACCCAGAGATATGGTGTTTTTATACAACTCGAGATTGAGATTATTCCCAGTAAGCTAAAATCTAGATGATCGGGACCATTTAGAGTTGTGCAAGTGTTCCAAGTAGAGTTGTAGAAATTGAGTCCGATGGTGGAACTAACAAGTTTAAAGTGAATGGGCAAAGGTTGAAACACTACCTTGGAATGGTTGAAGAAAAAGGAGACAAAGACGTGATGTACTTGAAAGAGCCCCAATATGTAGCGAAACAGAATTCTGAAAGCCTACGTCATGCCACGACATTAAATAAGGTGCCGCGTGGGAGGCAACCCATGACTTTAAGTCATTATTAGTATTTTTGTTAGGGTTAATTAATTTTATTTTGTTAGTTATATTTTTCTTGCAAGAATAATACACAAATGTAGAGTTCGTGGAGAAAATAAGGTCACCCAAAGGGATTAGCTTGAAAGTTTCATGAATTTTTGTAATTAAAACTATAAAAAAATGGGGTCTTCGTTACAGTATGCTAAGAGTGTATAGCGAAGGGATAACACAACAAGGCGGAATATTTTTTCTTCGTAATAGTGTGCTAAGAGTGTATAGCACAAGGATAGCACAACAACGAGAATTTTTCTCTTCCTTGGCACTGTGCTAAGAGATTATAGCACAGGGATAGCACAATAAGGCAAAAAAAATCCTTAACAGTGTTCTAATGGATTATAGCACAAGGATATCACTACAGGTAAGTAATTTTTTTTAAGTCTAAAAAGGCAGCCTTCTCTCAAATACACTATTCTCTTTAGTTCCTCTCTATTATACTTCGAAAAGAACCCTACCCCTCGCTACATAAACCCCCATATCTCTCTCATACCCTCCCCCACCGCTGTTGTTCCGACCAGCACCTACCAATATCCGGCGACTTGGTAAGTTTTTCCCTCTCCTCTTTTATTCTCTTTCTCTCTTCTCTCTTTTCTCTTCTCTCTTCTCTTCTCTCTCTCCCTACTCTATTCCGCACAGCCATCTCATAAAATATTTAAAAAAATCTAGGGTTCACCATTATTGGTCGGACCCTAGTCTTTGTTCTTCTAACCCCATTCTACCACTCCATGTGGATAATTTGGTGTACTAATTTCTAGCCCTAGAAAAAAAATTAAAAATAAATAAATAAGAAGAGAGGAGTTGTGCCTTATTTATGCTAAGTGACTCGATTCATATGCATATGCCACCTTGGGATTGAAGTTGAATGGTGTTGCGTAATTGTCAACAACGATTCTCCTCTCTTTGGAAGGGCAGTACCTTCCATCAAATGCACAAGGTGCAAGTTCTAAGTTAAGCACACCAAATGTTTGATAAGTTAAGAAGCCAGAGGAACAGATAGAGACTTCATAAAGTCTATACCATTTAGTGATGAATAGAAGTTTGCCCTAAACATTGATGAAGATAATGATGTTCATTCATATGAGGACGAAGTCACACCACCCATGTCAACAGAAGAGGACGATGAAAGTGATGATGAGTCTAAAAAGGAGGGGGTACCTCATGCTAGTACTTATACTATTGCTTTCCAGCACTAGACCCTGTTGATGGACCGTCTCAGAGTGGTCCAACCACTCTTGTTGATGATACTGCAGGTGATGCGGATATGGATGACATCGGTGACTCTGATGCTGGCGACTCCAACTACGATACGTAGATGGGGTATTTCTTCATCCATGTTCTTTATATTGTTGCATTGGGGATATTGCAGAATCTTAAGTGTAGGGTGGGAGAATATCTTATATGTAGTGTAGTTTAATTTTTTTAGCATAGTAAACTCATTGGGTTTTCTTGGACTTAGTTCTTTCCCAGTGAGTTTTTCTTCTGAATGAAGCATTTTTCTTTCTTTCCTTCTGTTTGTATATGTATATAAGATAGAGAGAACTTGAAGCAAAGAGAATTCAATCCTTTGAAAGCTTTATTTTGTGAGAGCCACCTAAGTTGTTCTTGAACCTCCTTTATGAGCTCATGTTTGTACATTGACAGTGAAATAGAGTAACTTGTAAATCCCATGTATATTGTGTGGGGAGTTTTTGTTGTGCATTTTCATGTATGTATATCAGTATAGAACTTGCCCTACCTGCTGTTTGAGGAGAAATCTTAGGAAGTTTTGATCCTTAGAGTGATTGTAAACCTTCTTTGATATAAAACACTTGTGCCTAAATTAGCCTACCAAATGAATGAATATCCTTAGCGTCCCAATTTGCGCCTATTAACCTTTTCTTTGGAAACCCATGTTAAAATCCATGTCCATTTTGCATTAATCTCTCTTGTTAACCTATCTTTCCCATAACTACTTTAGATTGTGTGATTGGGCACAAGTTGTGGTTATGAGAAAATATTATATACTTGGAAACTCAAAGTTGCACCAAAGAATAAAAGTTAAGTCCCTTGATACTCCATTTTTAAATATCCATTGTAAAAATTAAAAAAAAATGTAAATTGGAAAAAGTAAGAGGGAGAAAAAGAAAAAAATAAGTAGGGAATTCAGTGCTTGAACTGCGAGAAAAAAAAGAAGAAGTGGAAAGTGTCTACAAAGAAAAGAGTGGGAAACGTAGAACTTAGTGATGCTTAAAGTGTTTAGGGGAATATTTAGTCCCTATATAATCAAAAGTGTCCATACCTTACCCCCAAGCCTACACTACAAGCTTTGAAAAGTCCTATTTGGCTGTGGATTGAGACTCCTACATTAGTGGATAGTGACAGAAAGGGCAAGCTTATGGTACTGTATGTGTTGCATGTGAAATTCCTTGATGAGTGTGAGTATTTTGTTTTACATGCCCTAGTGCTTGTTTGTTACTACATATGTGTGTTTTGGGGGCATTTCTTTGTTTGTGAGGTACAATGGGATTTATGAGCAAAAGAAAGGTGTTCACTCTTGTGTTTGATAGCTCTAAATGATTTCTTGATAGGGTGTTTGAATGAGCTTGACTGCTTTTGTGTGATTTGTCTGTGATATCATGTGTTTGCTCGAGGAAAAGTGTTAATAGGCAAAACTCCACTAGAGCGGGCATTAGCGCGCCCGCGCTAGCCCAGTCATCATAAGCAAAATAAAACCTCACTAGCATGGGCATTAGCGTGGTCTTAGCGCGGTCTTAGCGCGCCCGCGCTAGCCCAATCATTAGAAGTAGATTATAACCCCATTAGCGCGGCCTTAGCGCACCCGCGCTAGTCCAGATGCGGAAAAAGTTTGAAAGGGGAAAAGTCGGAAGTCTAAAGTAAAAACCACACAAACTATAAAAGGTTTAATGTGTTCAAGAGAAAGAGGGATGAGTCTTTAGGGTGGAGAACAAGACAAGAAAGTGCAAGGAGGCAACTTGGACAACAATTCTTATCTCCCTATTTTGTTCTTCTATCAATTACTATGAATTCTTTTGTAGTTTTTATCATTATTATGAGTAGCTAATTCTTCTAATCTAAGGTTTTGGATGAAACCCTTTGGGGATGAACTTATTATTATATTAATATAGTTTTGAGTTGGTTGTTAATCTCTATTTGTTCAACTACGTTTTGATTTTGGTTAGTTGAAAGGATCCTCAACTAGTTGTTCCTATTTATCATGTATCTGCTCGAGAGAGAGGTGCATATTTAGGTAATTGTTCGAACAACATCACTCCCGGAGTATAGGTGAGAGTCATAACCGAGGGTTTAGGGGTTGGATTAGAGATAACGATACCTCGGGTGCGATCTAATTGAACTGTAATATGACTCTAGCTAGCGTAGCTCGAGAGAGTGCATCTAGTAAATTATCATAATTACTTGAGAGAGATTTATGATAGCTGGAGAGTTCATGATTGATAGAGGCAACTAAGTCAAAGCTATAAGAAACATACAACTAAGGAAATTAACAACGGGAGAAACCATTACCTTAGACCTTTATTACAATTGCTTACAACTGTGTGTTAGTTAATCTACGTTTTATTGATTCTATTAGCTATAGTAGTAACCATAACACCACTTGTTATTCACAAAGTTTGAGGAGGTTGACATAAGAATTTAGTACTTTAAAAGCTACTCTTGATACGTTAATTCCCTGTGGGATTCGACTCGGGGCATAATACCCCGGATTATATTTGCAACGCCCGCTTAGTCCTTTAATAGACACAGTTAAGAGTGATTAACAAGCAAAAGTCTAAGTGTGGGGTGGTGATAATATGCTAAAATTACATGTAATTGGATATGTTTTACCCCTACTTTGATGTGTTTTTAGGTACTTTGAATATTGAAAGATGACTAATTGAGCTTAATTGTTGGAGTTTGTTATATAGGAAGCCAAGAGTGAAGAATAGAAGTTATTTGAGCAACAATAAAGCTAAAATACAATTTTCGAAGAAAAGGAAAATCGGACCAAGCAATGAAGTAACTTTGAAAAGCACTGGGAAAGTACAGAAAAATCTAGAAAACATAACTATGCCCTGTGCGAAGCACAGCTATAGCACAAGGGCAAATTTGCCTGCGTTTTATCTTGAGGGGAAACTTAGTCAATTGGCTTAAGGACGTGATATAAAATCTTTCAACCCTTGTTTCAGACACGCTTGACCTGAGAAGGCAATAAACACCATTGTTGAAGTAAAGTTAAGCCCGAAAGATCCTCAAGTTCATACAAGAAGGCGAATCGAAGAGTTTCTCTTTACTTTTCTATCTTTATTTCTATGACTATCGGGTTGACAATGGTTTATGTATTTTTGAGTAGTGTTATTAGTAGCTAAACCCATCATCTAGAGTTGATGGAATCAATTGTTGGATGAAGTCTTGATTGTATTTTGATATAATTGAGCCGTTATTACTCTTTAATTGCTCAACTATATGTTTCTTGTGATTAATTGAAGGGCCCTTGATTAATCGTGTCTAGTTATATTGTGTTGCTTGAGAAAGAACATTTGATTAGATTGTTGTTGATCAACACCACTTTCGAGTAAGTTAAGAGATTGATTACTTGAATTTAAAAGCAAGATTAGAGATAACGAAGCTTTGGTGTGATACTTATGAGTTGTACGAATTGTCAACTAGAGTAATTCGAGAGAATACTTCTAATAAATTATCGTTATTGATCGAGAGATAATTAAGGTAACCAAGGACTCATCATCTTTAGAGAGTATTACGGCGAGATTATAGCTAACGTGTCAGGAATTAATCCGACAATTGGTAAAATCGTAAATCCTAGATCTTTTTATCCTTGACTATAACTCCATTCTTGCTAATTGATAGTTTATTATCATTTTTCCTTAGTCAAGTAATTTCTGTTAATTCATAAATCAATTCTTAAATTTTGGAAGTTGTTTGAGCTTATCATTAGCGATACTAAAAAGTTGTATCAAATAGGTTAATTCCTTGCGGGATTCGACTCCGGACTCTTAAATCGGATTATTTTTGCAATGAGCGCTTAGTCCTTTTTATAAGGCGTAATTGGACGTAATCATTGCCCTTAAATTCAAACTGAATACTCAAATTCTTTTACAATCCACCAGTCTCCTTGAACTAAAACTTCTTTAATAGACGTTCTTCTTTCTTCTTAGTGTTAAAGGTGAATGTTGAATACTGGTACAGAAGTGGAGTTAGGTGCAGAAATGATGACAAGGGACATTTGTCTCAACACTAGGACAATTTTGGTTGTCATTGAAGTGGGCATCCTGCACGTGCATTTGGGCTTTGGGACCCAAAGTTACCACCTTGGGTAGCAACTGTGAATCATGGCTTTTTTGCGGCCCAACCATTCCAATTTTTTGTTTTTATCTTTCACTTGCATTCGATAATTTACTCAAAATTTATAAATACAAAGAATTTGCCTTGTATATGATCACGCCCAAAGTGTATCCTCTAAATAGGATTCTGCGGACGTTGCAAATAAAACCCAAGTATTAC
>MU743521.1:145465-196271 GCA_026770625.1 Nicotiana glauca | reverse complement strand
TCGCCCAAGCCAAGAGAAAAATGGGTGAAATGAACCCAAATCCTGATTTTTAAACATTCTGCCCAGCCCAGGTCTGCCCTTCTTCGGGTTCACGGTATCTCGCTTGTGTTCACGAAGTCCAGTCAACCAGACCTTCGCGTTCACGTACAAGGCCTCGAATTAGCATAGGCCAAAGACCCCAGGCCCACCTTTTCCTTCTATGCGTTCGTGATCCCCTCCTCGCGTTCGCGTAGCAGCTCAGCCCGCCCCTCCGCGTTCGCGACTTCCTCTTCGCGTTCGCAAAGGCCAACACCTGAAGCCTCCCATTTTCCTCTTCGCGTTCACAAAACTTGCTTTGCGTTCATGAAGAAGGAAACCAGATACCAGCAACCAGCAACAGTTTTTAACCAAAATTCGATCCGTTAACCATCGTGAGTCCACCTGAGGCCCCCGAGACCCCAACCAATCATACCAACCAGTCCCATAACACATTAAGGACTTGATCGAGACCTTAAATCATAGCAAACAATGCTAAAACCATGAATTACATCCCGATTCAAGCTTTATGAACTTTGAACTTTCCAACCTATATTTTCGATGCTTAAGCCTATCAAATCATGTCCGATTGACCTCAAATTTTGCACACAAGTCATATTTGACATTACGGACCTACTCTAACTTTCAAAATTGGATTCCGACCCCGATATCAAAAAGTCAACCTCCGGTCAAAACTCTTCAAAAACCTTCAAATTTCTATCTTTAGCCAAATGGCTTCAAAATGACCTACGGACCTCTGAATTCACTTCCGATCGCGCTTCCAACTCCAGAATCACGATACGAAGCTATTCATAGTCTTAGAATCCCAAACGGACATCAATAACACTGAAATGCACTTCAAACCAAACTTATGAAATTTCTTCCAAAATGCTAGCTTCCGCAATATGTGCCAAAATGCTCCCGGGTCATCCAAAACCCGAACCGGGCATACGCTTAAGTCCGATATCATCATACGAACCTGCTGGAACCTTCAGATCTTGATTCTGAGTTTTCTCAAAAATCCAATCCTAGTTCATTCTTTCAACTTAAGGCTTCTGAAATGAGAATTTTCATTTAAATTTAACTCCGATCTTCCTGAATTTAAATTCTGACCATGCGAATAAGTCACAATACCTAAAATGAAGATGCTCATGGCCTCAGACTGCTGAACAACGCGCTAGGGCTAAAAACAACCGGTCCGGTCGTTACACTGTGTGACGTGAATTAATTATTCTATACGCAATAATGCATTTTTGCATTATCCACTCCTCATCTATCCAATGACTTGTAACAGTTAGATAATCACAGTCATTATTACTTCTACCAATATCAGTAGTAATAGAAATCCGATTAGTTATATGAGTAAATAAATACCGCAAATATTGTTCATATTCATGTTTATATTTATTAATATCGCTCTTAACTGTTGCACGAGGCCAACCTTTATAAGTAGGATTATAAACATTTCTAATATAATGCACAAAATTAGGATTAGAAAGAAAAGTATAGGGTAAGCACATAACGGTAACCATCTTTGCTAATTCTTCACGATATTTATTAGGATCGTAATATAAAATACCACCGGTCACAATATTAATTCCTGGGTGGACTAGATTTGAACCTGTACTAGGGCTAACAGCAGTATCAACACTTGTCCCCTCTTGCTGCGCTTTCATTTGTAAATATCTAACTTTATCTCTAGGGTATTTTTGTATGTGCCTAGCCAAACTACCCGTACCACTACAGTCTCCAGTATATTTATGCGCCAGCAATTACCCACAATTGTTACACTTAGCCTTATTTTGTTCTCTTACTTGAGTAAAAAAAAATCCAAACTATTGATGTTTCTAGGCATTTAGAAGGTTGTCTATTAAAAGTAGGGGTTTCTACAGGTGGATCGAGCGGGGCATCAGTTGGGTTATTAACAGGACTAGTAGGTGTATCATCTAAATCCGGTTGGGTTTCATCTACATCCTCATTTTCCTCATCATTTTCTAAGATAGTTTCATTAGGATAAAGAGCATTCATAATTTCTTCATTTAATCGTTGACCTGGTGCAATATTATGGCAAAATTCACTATCGGAAAATTGAAAACAAGGGTTATCGCTATCAAGAATAATAGGAGCAGCAGGACGGATAACAGGTCTGGTCGGGGAGTCGGGATATGATGACCCAAATGGTCATCACCTATTTTCTCTTTCATTTCTGCACTTCTGAGGCCTTGAAAACCTCATTTTTACTTGCTTCGATTTGCGTGCGTAGCCCGGGAGCGTAGTCGGAAAGATTATATGTTAAATTCTGTGAAAAATTTTAAAATGTGGCTTTAAAATTATTAAAGTTGACCCTGGTCAACATTTTTGGTGAATGGACTCGGACCCGTGATTTGATGGTGCCGGAGGGTTCGTAGAAAAATATGGGACTCGGGCATATGCTCGGAGTCGAATTCCGAGGTCTAGAGCCTGAGAAATAGAATTTTTTTGTGAAATTATTTTTCTGAAATTGTTAAGGAAATTGGAAATGAAAATTGATTAAAAGACTATGGTATTGGGCTCGTATTTTGGTTCCGACACTCGGTACAAGTCTTATATATGGTTTAAGTGCTATCTGTAAAGTTTGGTTTAAAACAGACGTTGTTCGACGTGTTTCAGACTTAAAAATGGAAAATTTGTGTTTCATGAAAAAGTTGGAAGAAATCTTCTGATTTGAGGCTTGATTCTATGTATATGATATTATTTTGGCGATTTGATCGCACGAGTAAGTCCGTAGGATGTTTTTGAGGTTGTGTGCATAATTAGTTTGGAGCCCTGAGGGCTCGGGTGAGTTTTGGATAGGCATCGGATTGCATTTCTCATTTTTGAAAAATCTGGTATCTTTCAGTTCTGCAGGCTTCGCATTTGTGAAGCCAGCAATGCGAACTCGCAATTGCGTGCTTCTCATCGCAAATGCGATCTTTCACCTGGGCAGCAATCTTCGCAAATGCGAAGAAATTCATCGAAAATGCGATGCCTGCCTATGAGCCCAGTCTTCGCAAATGCGAATGATTGTCTGCAAATGCGATATTGGGCCTTCACAAATGCTACGTAGTATTTCGCAAATGCGAACTTTCCAGCATTCTTCAGAGTTCGCAAATGCGAACTAGAGTCACGTAATTCCCAGACCTGCTGGGTTCACAATTGCGAATCCATGTTCGCATTTTCCACATTTGAGGCCTGCATTTTTCATACTTAGACGAATTTTAAACCTTTTCTCTTCATTCTTTCAAAACACAAACTCCATAGGCGATTTTCCAAGAAACCTATCTTCTCCAAATCATTTGTAAGTTAATTTTTACTTAATTTCTTCAATCTTTAACATCATTAAACATGTTTTCATCTTAAAATCAAGGATTTCCATGGGTGAAAATGGGGATTTTGGGTAGAACATAGGTTTTCTTCAAATTGGGGAGTTGGACCTCAATTTGAGGTCCGATTTCAAAACTAATCATAGATATGAACTTGCGGGGGAATGGGTAACCGGGTTTTGGTTCGAACCTCGGGTTTTGACCTCGTGGGACCGGGACATGTAAGAAATGAACGTAAAAGAAAGAGATGTGATTATTCCCTTGCCGGGACGTGTAAATTATGGTTGTTGCTCCCTTGCCCGGGAAATTTAACTGCTTAGTCGTATTCTCCCTTGTCGAGAAACTATTATATATTATAAAATGGGATCGATTGGTACACCTACCACGTAATATTATGAAATGGGATCGAGTGGTACGCCTACCACGTGATATTATGAAATGGGATCGAGTGGTACGCCTACCACGTAATATTATGAAATGGGATCGAGTGGTAAGCCTACCACGTGATACTATGAAATGGGATCGAGTGGTACGCCTACCACATAATATTATGAAATGGGATCGAGTGGTACGCCTACCACGTGATATTATGAAATGGGATCGAGTGGTACACCTACCACGTGATATTATGAAATGGGATCGAATGGTATGCCTACCACGTGATATGAGAAAATGGGATCGTGTTGCACGCCTGCAACAAGAGGAAATTAAAACAAGTGAAAGTGGTCTGTTTTCCCCTATTCTGTGTTAGAAGAAATCAGATGTAGATTCTTTGTTATTCCTGATATTCTTTTTTATCTGCTACCCCATAAGCATGTTCCCCCTCCCAGCTTTAAATTATTTATTTTCCGCTACTATCTTGTTGTACTTGTATATATATATATGCAAAGGTTTACCTGGTAGTCTGGTCTAGGCTCGCTAATACTTTGCCGGGGTTAGGCTAGGCACTTACCAGCACATGGGATCGGTTGTGCTGATGCTACACTCTGTGCATTGTTTTGCACAAATCCAGGTGTTGGAGCAGCATTTGAGTAGCAGTAGCATTTTTGGAGCGAGCTTCTAGTCCATGGACGTTCGAGGTAGCCTTGCTGACGTCCGCAGGACCGGAGTCCTTTTTATTTTATTCGATTTATTATCATTGTACCGTAGCAGACAGTTCTATGCTTAATTCGAACCTTGTATTTAGTATTCTCTAGACATCCATGAGTATTGTGACACCAGTCTTGGGTAGAGGATTTGTTACACTTACACATTTGTTTCAGTTAACTATGTTTGAGAATTCCTCTTTATTATTAAATGTTTCATTATTTATAATATTGTCGTGGTTCGTCAAAAGAGGTAATTGATAATTGGCTTGCCTAGCTCCTATTAGTAAGAGCCATCACGACTCCCGAGGGTGGGAAATCCGGGTCGTGACAAGTTGGTATCAGATATCTAGGTTACATAGGTCTCACAACTCACGGACAAACTTGGTAGAGTCTGAGGGATCGGTACGGAGACGTCTGTATTTATCCCCCAGAGGCTACAGAGTTAGGAAAGACTTCACGTTTGTTCTTTCTTGTCGTGCAGTTCTGTTTCTCAAACACCGGTTGAATTTCTATTCTGTTATTTCGCAGATGGTGAGAACACGTGCTTCTTCATCTACCGCTCAATAGTCCGAGACCCCAGTAGCATGCCCAGTGTTAGAGTCTTAGGTTGGTTTTGAGGAAAAGGTTACCATCCTAGCAGTTCCGGTGGGCCCAGCTCAGGTCCCAGAAGGGTTCATTGCTACCCCGGTTCTTCAGGATGTTCTAGTCCTATTGGTAGGCCTCATAGAGGGTGTCATTCGAGCGGGTTTGCTTCCAGTGGTTTCGCCAGCAGTGGCAGGTCAACCAGGTATAGAGGCTCAGGCCGGGAGTGAGATCACCTTTTAGAAGGAAGCCAATGTGGACCGTGGAGTCGAGATAGCTCTGCCACAGGGAGGTGGTCATGGTTCGGATAAGAGGCCCCGTCATGCAGGCAGATTCGGTGGTACCTCATCAGGAGGTAGAGGTTCTTATGGTAGAGGCCATCCTCCCAGGCCTTTTCAGTCAGCTCTCCAGGTCACTCATGGTACTTCAGGTGGTCATTCAAGTCGACAGGGTCAGCCTCAGTTCCCTCAGCTGTAGCGTTCGTGTAGGTGTTATGAGTGTGGTGAGTATGGTCACAACAAGAGGGTTTGCTCGAGGTTGAGGGGTTCTTAGCCGCATCAGACGAGGTCTTGCCATATTTGTGGTGACCCGAGGCACATTGTCAGATATTGCCCTCGAGTTTATGGCAGCTTCCAACATCAGAGTTCTCATGCTATGATTCAGGCACCGGAGGTTCCACAGCCTACACAGCCAGCTAGAGGTGGTGGCAGAGGTGTTAGAGGTGGAGGTAGAGGTCTTAGAGGTGGAGTTCAGGTCGCCAAAGGTAGAGGCCAGCTAGCAGCTAGGCCAGAGGCTGAGTCTTCAGGTGCAGACATTATAGGTACCATTCTGATTTGTATTAGAGATACTTTAGTATTATTTTACCCTTGGTCTACATATTCATATGTGTCGTCCTATTTTGCACCCTACCTGGCTATGCCTAGTGATGCTTTGGGTATTCTTGTTTATATATCTACACCAGTGGGTGATTCTATAGTGGTCGACCGAGTTCATCGTTCCTGTGTGGTAGTGTTTGAGGGTCTTGAGGCCCGTGTTGATTTATTACTCTTAGACATGGTGGATTTTGACGTTATATTAGGGATGGAATGGTTGTCCCCGTATCATGCTATCTTGGATTGTCATGCCAAGACCGTGACCATGGCTTTGCTAGATTGTCCCCTATTAGAGTGGAGAAAGACCCAGGTCATGCCACCCGCAGTGTTATTTCATATGTGAACGCTCGACGTATGGTCGAGAAGGGGTGTTTAGCTTATCTGGCGTATGTTCACGATTCCAGCACAGAGGTTCCTTCTATTGATTTTGTTCCTATTGTTTGGGAGTTTCCTGAGGTTTACCCTTCTGACCTGCCGGGTATGCCGCCTTACAGGGATATTGATTTCTGTATTGATCTAGCCCCAGGCACGCGACCCATTTCTATCTCGCTGTATCGCATGGCCCCGCCATAGTTGAAGGAGTTAAAGGACCAGTTGCAAGATTTGCTAGAGAAGGGTTTTATCAGGCCTAGTGTTTCTCCTTGGGGTGCGCCGGTGTTAGTTGTGAAGAAAAAGGATGGATCGGTGAGGATGTGCATTGATTACCGGCAATTAAACAAAGTGACGGTTAAGAACAAGTATCCACTGTCGAGGATAGATGATTTGTTTGACCATCTTCAGAGTGCGAAGGTGTTTTCAAAGATAGACTTGAGATTTGGCTACCATCAGTTGAGGATTAGGGTATCCGATGTCCCTAGGTCATCATTCCGCACTCAGCATGGGCATTATGAGTTTCTGGTCATGTCATTTAGGTTGACCAATGCCCCAGCAGCATTTATGGAGTTGATGAACTGAGTGTTCATGCCTTATTTGGATTTGTTCGTGGTAGTCTTTATTGATGATATTCTGGTGTACTCCCGCAGCCAGGAGGAGCACGAGCAGCACCTCATAGTGGTTCTTCAAACTTTGAAGGATAGTCAATTATATGCTAAGTTCTCAAACTATGAGTTCTGGTTGAGTTCGGTTGCATTTCTGGGTCACGTTGTATCAGTAGAGGGTATTCAGGTGGACCTGAAGGAGATTGAGGCAGCCAAGAGCTGGCCTCGACTAGCATCAGCTATAGAGATTCGGAGTATTCTTGGGGTTAGCAGGTTACTACCGTCGGTTCGCGGAGGGATTTTCATCTAATGCAGCCCCGATGACCAGATTGACCTAGAAGGGTGCCCAGTTCAGCTGGTCAGATGAGTATGAGGCGAGCTTTCAGAAGCTCAAGATAGCCTTGACTACGACACCGGTATTGGTTTTTGCCCACAGGCTCAGGGCTTTATACAGTTTATTGTGATGCTTCCCGTATTAGGCTTGGTGCAGTATTGATGCAGGATGGAAGAGTCATTGCTTATGCTTCGAGGCAATTGAAGATCCACGAGAAGAATTATCCAGTTCATGATCTAGAGTTGGCAGCCATTGTTCATGCTTTGAAGATTTGGAGGCATTATTTATGTGGTAAAGCGTGTGAGGTGTACACTGATCACAAGAGTCTGCAATACTTGTTCAAGCAGAAGGAGTTGAACTTGAGGCAGCGGAGGTGGTTGGAGCTATTGAAGGATTATGATGTTACTATTTGTACCACCCGGGGAGAGCCAATGTGGTGGCCGATGCATTGAGTAGGAAGTCCACAAGCATGGGTAGTCTTGCTTATGTTCCGGTCAGCCAGAGACTGCTTACTTTGGATATTCAGACCTTGGCCAATCGGTTTGTAAGGTTGGACATTTCTGAGCCTAGCAGAGTGTTAGCTTGCACGGTCACTCGTTCTTCTTTATTGGAGTGTATTCGTGATCGGCAGTTTGATGATCCCCATTTGTGTGTCCTGAGAGACACGGTGCATCTTCAGACGGATGGCCAGTCCGAGAGGACTATTCAGATATTGGAGGATATGCTCCGAGCCTGTGTCATTGATTTTGGAGGCTCGTGGGACCAGTTTTTTCCTTTAGCAGAGTTCGCCTACAACAACAGCTACCAGTCCAGCATTCAGATGGCTCCATATGAGGCATTGTATGGTAGGCGATGTTGGTCTCCTGTCGGATGGTTTGAGCCAGGAGAGGCTCAGTTATTGGGTACAAATTTAGTTCAGGAGGCCTTGGATAAGGTCAAGATCATTCAGGACAGGCTTCGTTTGGCTCAGTCGCGGCAAAAGATTTATACGGATCGTAAGGTTCGAGATGTAGCTTTCATGGTTGGTGAGCGGGTCTCGTTCCGAGTGTCGCCTATGAAGGGCGTGATGAGATATGGGAAGAAGGGAAAGCTTAGCCCTAGTTCATTGGCCCATTTGAGATTCTCGATCGTGTGGGAGATGTGGCTTACAGACTTGCCTTGTCGCCCAACTTGTCAGTCGTGCATCCACTGCTTCATGTGTCTATGCTTCGGAAGTATCATGATAATACAGCCCACGTGTTAGATTTCAGCACTTTCCAGTTGGACAAGGATCTGTCTTACGAGGAGGAGCCGGTAGCTAATCTAGACCGGCAGGTTCGACATTTGAGGTCGAAGAGTTTTCCTTCAGTGCGTGTCTAGTGGAGAGGTCAGCCTCCTGAGGCATCAACCTGGGAGTCCAATTTAGATATGCGTAGCCGCTATCCTCATATATTTCCCGACTCAGGTACTTCTTTCTTTTGTCCGTTAGAGGACGAAAAGTTGTTGTAGAGGTGGAGAATGTGACGACCCAAAGGGTCATCACCTATTTTCTCTTTCATTTCTGAACTTCCGAGGCATTGAAAACCTCATTTTTACTTGCCTCGATTTGCATGCGCAGTCCAGATGTGTAGCTGGAAAGATTATATGTTAAATTCTATGAAAATTTTCAAAATGTGGCTTTAAAATGATTAAAGTTGACCTTGGTTAACATTTTTGGTGAACGGACCCGGTCCCATGATTTGACGGTCCTGGAGGGTCCATAGAAAAATATAGGACTCGGGCATATGCCCGGAGTCGAATTCCGAGGTCTAAAGCCCGAGAAAAAGAATTTTTCTGTGAAATTGTTAAGGAAATTGGAAATAAATATTGATTAAAAGACTATGGTATCGGGCTCGTATTTTGGTTCTGACGCCCGGTACAAGTCTTATATATGGTTTAAGCGGTATCTGTAAAGTTTGGTGTAAAACGGACGTTGTTTGACGTGTTTCGGACTTAAAAATGAAAAATTTATGTTTGATGAAAAAGTTGGAAGAAATCTTGTGATTTGAGGCCTGATTCTATGTATATGATATTTTGGCGATTTGATCGCACGAGTAAGTCCGTAGGATATTTTTGAGGTTGTGTGCATAATTGGTTTGGAGCCCGAGGGCTCGGGTGAGTTTTGGATAGGTATCGAATTGCATTTCTCATTTTTGAAAAATCTGGTATCTTTCAGTTCTGCAGGCTTTGCATTTGCGAAGCTAGCATTCGCAAATGCGAACTCGCAATTGGGAGCTTCTCATCGCAAATGCGATCTTTCACCTGGGCAGCAATCTTCGCAAATGCGAAGAAATTCATCGCAAATGTGATGCCTACCTATGAGCCCAGTCTTCGCAAATGCGAACGATTGTCCGCAAATGCGATATTGGGCCTTCGCAAATGCAATGTAGTATTTCGCAAATGCGAACTTCCCAGTATTCTTTAGAGTTCACAAATGCGAACTAGAATGTCATAATTCCCAGACCTGCTGGGTTCGCAATTGGGAACCCATGTTCGCATTTCCCACATCTGAGGCCTGAATTTTTCATACTTAGACGAATTTTAAACCCTTTCTCTTCATTCTTTCAAAACACAACCTCCATAGGCGAATTTCCAAGAAACCTATCTTCTCCAAATCATTTGTAAGTCAATTTTTACTTAATTTCTTCAATCTTTAACATCATTAAACATGTTTTCATCTTAAAATCAAGGATTTCCGTGGGTGAAAATGGGGATTTTGGTTAGAACTTAGGTTTTCTTCAAATTGGGAAGTTGGACCTCAATTTGAGGTCCGATTTCAAAACTAATCATAGATATGAACTCGTGGGGGAATGGGTAACCGGGTTTTGGTTCGAACCTCAGGTTCTGACCATGTGGCCCGGAGGCATTTTAGAAACTTTTGAGTAAAACTTTGGGAAATTCATTTTCATGCATTCAAATTGATCCGATTAGCATTTGTTGATTTATTCAAGTAATTTGTGACTAGATTCGAGCAGTTTGGTGGTGAATTCGAAGGGTAAATCTATACTAGAGGCTTGAGTTGAGTTTGGAGCATTTGAGGTAAGTGTTTGATCTAACTTTGGCTTGAGGGAATAGGATTAGAGTATTATTTGTTAATTGCTAAATGTTGAGTACTGTGTATAGGCATGGTGACGAGTATCTATATACCGGTGTCTAGCATGACCGTAGGTCCTTATTTGTGCTTACAGGTAATTCGGTAGTGACTTTTCCTTGTTAATTGATGGTTTCTATATGATATGAAGAGAATGAGAAGGAAATATGATTTGTAAACCCCTTGGAGCGTTGGCTAGATCTTTGACTTGATTATAGAGTAAGAAATGAACGTAAAAGAAAGAGATGTGATTATTCCCTTGCCGGGACGTGTAAATTATGGTTGTTGCTCCCTTGCCAAGAAATTTAACTGCTTAGTCATATTTTTCCTTGACGGGAAACTATTATATATTATGAAATGGGATCGAGTGGCATGCCTACCACGTGATATTATGAAATGGGATCGAGCGGTACGCCTACCACGAGATATTATGAAATGGGATCGAGTAGTATGCCTACCACGTGATATTATGAAATGGGATCGAGTGTTACGCCTACCACATGATACTATAAAATGGGATCGAGTGGTACGCCTACCACGTGATATTATGAAATGGGATCGAGTGGTATGTCTATCACGTGATATTATTAAATGGGATCGAGTGGTACGCCTACCACGTGATACTATGAAATGGGATCGAGTGGTACGCCTACCATGTGATATTTGTAAATGGGACCGAGTGGTACGCCTACCACATGATTTGAGGAAATGGGATCGTGTTGCACGCCCGCAACGAGAGAAAATTAAAACAAGTGAAAGTGATTTGTTTTCCCTTATTCTGTGTTAAAAGAAATCAGATGTAGATTCTTTGTTATTCCTGATATTTTGTTTTATCTGCTACCCCATAAGCATGTTCCCCCTCCTAGCTTTAAATTGTTTATTTTTCGCTATTATCTTGTTGTACTTGTATATATATCTGCACATGTTTACCTGGTAGTCTGGTCTAGCCTCGTCAGTACTTCGCCAGGGTTAGGCTAGGCACTTACCAGCACATGGGGACATGGGGTCGGTTGTGCTGATGCTACACTCAGTGCATCTTTTTGCACAGATCCAGGTGTTGGAGCAACATTTGAGTAGCAGTGCGAGCTTCCAGTCCAGGGACATTCGAGGTAGTCTTGCTGAAGTCCGCATGCCCGGAATACTTTCTATTTTATTCAGTTTGTTATCATTGTACCGTAGCAGATAGTTCTATGCTTAATTCGAACCTTGTATTTAGTATTCTCTAGACGTCCGTGAGTATTGTGACACCAGTCTTGGGTAGAGGAATTGTTAAACTTTCGCATTTCTTTCAGTTAATTATGTTTGAGACTTCCGCTTTATTATTAAATATTTCATTATTTCTAATATTGTCGTGGTTCGTCAAAAGAGGTAATTGATAATTGGCTTGCCTAGCACCTATTAGTAGGCACCATCACGACTCCCGAGGGTAAAAAATTCGGGTCGTGACACGGGGGAAGGGTAGTAGGTTGACGACTACTTTCACCAATTTTAGCTTTTCCCTTACCACCAAATAATTTTTTCAATGAAAATGCCATATTAATTACAATTATGCAAACTAAAACACACAAAAATATATTCTTAAAACTTAAGAGTTGGAACGAGTTTACCGAATTGCCGAACAACTTCTTGAAAATTGAAAATCGTTGAAGACTTGAAGACTTGAATACTTCAATTTACCAACTTCACAATTTTTCACGAATTTGCAATAATAAAATAAGCAATTATGGAAGAGTAATTAGATATAGATTGAGAGAGATTGATGAATTGGTGAGTAAAAATAAAAGAATGAGGGGGTATTTATAGTTGAGAATTGGGAAAAAGTTTAATTATATAAAGTTTGGGGTTAAAATAAAGTTTGGTGGCCAAATTACTATTTTTTAAAGTGGCCAACGGATAAATTTTGAAGGCCAGCAGCTAGATTTTAAAAATCTAATCGTTGGTCTTTTCTTTTAAAAATTTTTTTTTAAAATAGCCGTTGGAGCCCTTAAAGAATTGAACCAGTCCGCCACAGGCCTCCTGCACCATTTGGGACCGGCCCACTAGGACCGGTCCTCCAGGCCCGTTTAGCCATTTAAGACCGTGGTCCCGGTCCGGTCCCAGGCTGGGCCCGGCCCACAGTACGCCATTACTTGATTATCTTTCTTTTAATATAATATAAATATATTTAAATAAGAAAGATCAAGAAATAGAACTTTAATCTATTTATTGCTAAAAGCACTCACCTTTACAATGAGTAAGATCAGTAAATTGACCTTTTCTACGTTAATATTATAACTCTGTAATCAATGAAATATTTATTTAGACCAAACAACAATGCGCAATTATCTAAATGCTAAATTAAAATAAAAGTTCATGATTATCTATTTGAATGTCCCACTAATCAAGGAAGACAATTTAAGGATTTCTTAACAAATCTACGCCTAGTAATTAGGAGCCTTTGTGGCGTGGCTGATTTCTTTTGATGAGTGAATATTTCTTAACAAATTAACCTCACTCTAATTATAAACTAATAATTAATTATATTATTTTATTACCTTGTTCTAAAATTGCCAAGTGGTTTGTTAATAGCTTGCCACTTGGCTTAACCACAATGCCCATTATATGTGGCAACTTTATTCCTTTAATATATATATATAGATAAATACTCCCTCATTCTTTTATTTTTACTCACAAAACTCTCTATCTCTCTCTATCTCTCTCTAATTTTCTTCTATAATTGCTTACTTTGGTATTGCAATTTGTGAAAAATTATGAAGTTGGTGAATTGAAGTATTCAAGTCTTCAAGTCTTCAATGATATACAATTTTCAAGAAGTTGTTCGTCAATTCGGTAAACTCGTTCCAACTCTTAAGTTTTAATATTATAGTTTTGTTTGTCTTAGTTTGTATAATTATAATTAATATGGCCTTTTCTTTGAAAAAAATATTTGGTGGTAAGGAAAAATCTAAAATTGGTGAATGTAGTGGCCAAGCTACTACTCCTCCCTCGGCTCCCCGACCCAGACCTGTTACCCGTCCTCCTCCACCTGTTATTCTTGATAGTGATAACCCTTATTTTCAATTTACCGATAGTCAATTTTGCCATGATATTGCACCAGGTCAACAATTAAATGATGAATACATGAATGCTCTTTATGGTAATCCAACTATCGATGAAAATGATGAGGAAAATGTTGATTATGTTGAAACGCAACTGGATTTAGATGATACACCTACTAGTCCTGTTGTTAACCCAACTGATAATAATCTAAATGATGCCCCGCCTGAACCTCCTGTAGTAACCCCTACTTTTAATAGACAACCTTCTAGACAGTATGAAACATCTCTTGTTTGGCACTTTTTTATTCAACTAAGAGATCAAATTAAGGGTAAGTGTAAAACTTGTGGGACTTTGATGGCTCATAAATTTACTGGAGACCTTAGCGGTACGGGTAGTTTGACTAGACACATAAAGACACACCCTAAAGATAAAGCTAGATTTCTTCAAATGAAAGCTGTGCAAGAGGGACAAGTGTAGGTACTCAGGTTAACCCTAGTACCAGGTGAAATCTAATTCAACCGGAAATTAACACTGTTACCAGTGATATTTTATATTACGATCCAAATAAAGATCGTGAGGAATTGGCAAAAATGATTACTGCTATAGTTTTCCTTCTAACCATCACTTTCTGTATTATATTAGAATAGTTTTTAATCCTACTTATAAAGGATGGCCTCGCACAACCGTAAAGAGCGATATTTATAAGTATAAACATGAATTATGAACAATATTTCCGCTATTTATTTACTCAAATAAATTTTATCGTTGCTATTACTACTGATATTGGTAGAAGTGGTAATTACCGTGATTATCTTACTGTTACCACTCATTTGATTGATGAGGAATAGAAAATACAAAAATGCATTATTGCTTATAGATTAATTTATTCACGTCACACAGGTAAGTTTATTGCTAACACAGTTACAGATATTTGTAGATATTATTAGAGATAAAATAGTATCAGTTTCAATGGATAATGCTTCTAGTAACACTAATGCTATAGGCTTACTTACAACTACACTAATGTTATGACCCGACCGGTCATTTTGAGCTTTTGCACTTTGATCACCAGTTTTTGGGCATGACTTGCCCCGTGTGATGTATTATGACTTATGTAAATCATTGGTTTTAGTTTTCAGGGTAATCTGAATGAACTTCGAAGAACAATTCTCAGTTTGTAGCTTGAAATTTGAAAGGTTTGACCAAAATTTAACTTGTTTGTATATGATCTCGAATCGGAATTCTTATGATTTGGTTAGCTCCGTTGGGTGATTTGGGACTTAGGAGCATGATAAGAATGTATTTTGAAAGTCCGTTGAAGGTTTAGTCTTCAATTGGCAAAATTGAGATTTCGGCATTTTCCTGTTGATAAATAAGATCTTGATATAGAGGTCGGAATAAAATTTCGGAAGTTGCAGCAGCTCCGTTGTATCAATTGTGACGTGTGTGCGAATTTTCATGTCATTCGGACATGGTTTGGTTGTGTTTTTTATCAAACGCGTAATTTGGAAATTCTTGAAATGCTTAGTCTTGAATCCGATGAGATTCGGTGTTTTAATGATTGTTTTGAGTGTTCCGAAGGTTGGAACAAGTTTGAATGATGTTATGGGATATGTTAGTGCCTTTGGTTGAGGTCCCGAGGGCCTCGGGTGAGTTTCAGGTGGCTAAACGGATCAAATTGGTATATTAAAAGTTGTAGATTTTGGCTTCAGTTCTGTTGCAGGTCTTTCTTCATCGCGATCGCGTAGAGTTATCTCAGGGGAGCATCTAGGTTTCTCTTCGCGTTCGCGTAGATAGGGCTGCGATCGCATAGCTTTATGTTTCTGTGTATCGTGGTCGCATAGTCTCATTCGTGATCACGTAGTTGGAAGATTTTGGGCATCGCGTTCGCGTGAGGATATACACTATTGCATAGAGTAAATTATGGGTTGTGCTTCACGACCGCGATTAAGTAAAAATAAAAGCTGGGCAGAATGTTTTAAAACCTAATTTCCGCGAATTTGAGGCTAAGTTCCTCCATTGTTGGTCAATTTTGAAACTTTTTGAAGAGGATTAAAGAGGGATTCAACAGGAATCACCCGGAGGTAAGATTTTTGAACTCAATACTTGATTCTAATGTGAATTCCACCTAAATAATCATGGAAATTAAGCCAAAAATTGAGGAACTAGGGCTTGAAATTGGAGACCAAACATATGGGATTTGAATGGTCATTTGTGGATAGATTTTGATGTTCTTGGTATGTATAGACTCTAGGGAGGATCGTGAATCTATTTATGTAAAATTTATCGGAATCCGAGACATGGCCCCGGGGGCCGAGTTTGAGCAATTTCGTGATTTTTGAGGCAAATTGGATAATTTTGAGTGGGCTTTGTTTCCTTAGCATATTTTAATAGTTATGTACTAATTGTGGCTAGGTTTGGAGCATTCGGGGGTCAATTCATGAGGGTAAAGGAATCGGAGCTAGAGTTTAGACCGGATCGAGGTAAGTAATGATTGTAAATACTGTCCTGAGGGTTTGAAACCCCGGATTGCACATCGTTGCGTTACTTTGAGGTGACGAACACGCTAAATGGCGAGCGCGGAATTGTGCACCGTTGGGGATTGTGACTTGGTCCGTCTCGTACGATTGTTAAGTCGCGTATTTGATTTGAAATTCTGTGATATTCCATGTTCTAGATATTTATATTATATTTTGGGCTATATGCCAAGTTTTGGGCCTTGTGCCAACCTGCTCAGACCCTTAGGGGCACTTTCACTTTTTTTTTCCTCACTCTATTTGTTTTGAAAGCATATCCTCAGTCATGTCTTACTTGTTTATTGTTTAAATATGATTTTATCACTATATTTCTTAAAAATGTGAAAACTGTTTGGGCTAAGTTTCCAATTTTACTGATGGTCCGAGTAATTGTAGGGTTGATGACTGAGATAGACCGAGAGTCTGATTGTGAGGTTAAGGACTGAGAGAGAGGCCGAGGGCCTGGTTATAAGGATTATACATCTATGGATCGGGATGCGCGCCTCAGCAATATATTTTTATATATGTATATAGATCGGGTTGTACACTACAGGGATATGTATATGGATCGGGATGCACGCCACAACGATATGATTGGATCGGGCTGCACGTCGCAGTGATACAGCGCTTGGGCTGTAAGGGCCCCTCCGAAGTCTACACACCCCCAGTGAGCGAAGGTCGACTATATTTATGGATCGAGCTACGCGCCGCAGCAATATATGGATCGGGCTGCACACGGCAGCGGTAACTATATGGTACCTATTGAGTGTGAGTGCTGAGTGTGAGCACTGATTGGTAAGAGTTGAGTCACGGGTGACTGAGAGGCTTGCCCTCTGGGCGATAGATTTATACATGCACATGAGTGATGGTTTGTCGTAGGGGCCTATTTATGAACTTGTCACGACTCCTTTTTCCACTTAGTATACCCGTAAGGGCATAAAGGAGTTTTTCCACTTAAAGGACAATCGGAATGAGGTTTATTACTGAATTTCAGAGTCGCCACTTGGAAGATTAATGGTGTCCCAAGTCATCGGTTGAATCCCGAACCTAGGAAATTATGACACTGTTAACAGTCCGCGAATCAGAAATCCGAGTAAGGAATTTCATTAATCTGGAGAATGTGTTAGGCATTCCCGGATTCCGTGGTTCTAGCACGGTCTCTCAATTGTTGTACTTCATTTTATCTAATTTAAAAACATATTCTAACCTATGTGCCTTATATTAATAACCCGCTTTTATTATATATTTATTTTTTAATAAGAATTACAACATCGTGAAAATGTATCTCGAACCACGTCGCACCAGTGCACCCGTAGCTTTTGACACATTTCGACTTCGTTGAGATTTAGATTTGGATCACATAAATGTGCACCCGTATTTAGGAAGGTAATATTATTAAAATACGCGCCTAAGAGACTAACGCGTTATTATCTTTGGGGAGGGCTGTGAAATTTGCTAAACGGCCAGTCCCGCAATCTAAATATTTTAATATAGACATTTAAAGAGGGCCCCGCAATTTATGCATTTTATTTGGCGGGGCTCACCTTATTTATTTTAAGGATATCCTAAAGCAAACTATTGTTTTCTATTGAGTTTGTCTAAATTAATCAGCATATTTGAAAAGCCTAAATTCCTTATGATTCAATTTCAGATCAGTTAAGCTTAGTAAGTAAAGCAGTATGTAGACAAGAAATAACGTCTTGGTTCAAACTGGGCCTTCTATGTTGGTGATGGGCCCAAAGATTCAAAACCAATGCAAATCAGAAACAACTCAAATTTCAAAGTGTCAACAACTGGTACAATCTTTATTCATTTGACTGTTAACAACTAAATTATTTAATTTGGCAAATCCATTTGTTGCAAGTGACCTACCCTTGACGTTCTGAGTTTTGGAGAAAAAACAAATGCTATTTAAGAGCCTTTTATGCAAAATACAGTACTGCCTTATGATTCATAGACCACAGATGAACTTCCACAGATGATTCATACACATGATATATCCAAATTGCAGGATCTGTTCGAGTTTACGTCTATAAGATTTTACCTGTTAATTTTAGCACTCACGCCTAATCAACACTAAATCTAGTTCATATTTCTGATTAACATCATAATCTCAAAGAATTAATAGGAACACAGCTAACTGAAAACAGTCCAAATAGTCCTTATAAGTTATAAAAAAAATCATCATCTAAATCAGGGATCTAATAATTCCTTAGGACAGTTCAGCTAATCAGTCCAGATTAATCATGATAAATAGAATCCAAATGCAATTTTCGAATACAATTAGGGATGAATCTAATGATATTAAAGCTAAAACATCAGCAACACGGAATGAATTTAGTCCAAAGGCTGAATAGATCTCTACATTTCATTTCATCACTTCAAATCATCATCAATTTAACGGATCAGAACCAATACCTGGAGTTAAAGCAAAATGAGAAAAGACAGAGTCAGTATCAGCTGATCAACAATCAGCAAAGTTAATCAACAGCAACAGGGACTATTTGAACCAGAACAACCTCAAAAACCCAGAGATGAAGAGAGAAGAAGCAGCACTAACGAAAATGCTCAAAACAAACTTGATAGAACCCAGCAAACTTAAATCTAAGCCCAAGACTACTTCCAACAGCAAATACCCAAACACAACTTAACTAATACCCAAAATAACTCGAAATTAAACCCAGTAAACCTCTGAAAACTTCAGCAAACTCAAAACTTATCCAAAATCAGGCAAACAGACTCTAAATTGCATCGAAAATCAAACTAATGAACCTCTAAAATTTTAGGAACTAGAAGAAGGGAAATCAGCAATTAGAAATCAAAATTAACTTGCATTATCTAATGGAACAGTATTTTTGGATTTTTCTGAAGGTTTTTTATTATTTTTGGATTTTGGATTTTTGAATTTCAAAAATTAGATCTGAAATTAGAGAAGAAGCTTTTTGGGTGGAATTGTTTTTTGGAGGCTCAAAACTTGTTAAACAAGGCAAGTTAATGCCATTTTATAGGCAAACTAGTGTGCAGCTTCAGATTCAAATTTTTACATGTTAGTCCCTCACTTATTTCTATTTCATCCCTTATTTTCTGACTTGTACTACAAGTAACTACCACTAGAATCACTGAAATTCTGCTTGTACCCCTATCTAGAAGGTTCTAGAGGCTTCTAATTCATGTTACTGCAGGGTTATTATTATCTAAAAGCCTATATTACCCTTATTTAAATTCTGGAATTGCTATTTTGGCAAAACATGCAATTTTTGATACCCAAAACAGCCCCAACCATCATTCAGAAATTACTATCCAGACCCAACCCCATTTCCTTAGTCAACTAACCATGGTTGAACCTAGTTACAATTCAACTACAGTGAATCAAAAGTTAAGTTATTCAGCTATATCCAGGCCCTAAGCTTTGCAAATGAACACTAATTAAAACTAAACTAATTAACAAACAGAACATTAATTGAAAAAAAAACAAATCAAACAGTGTTCAAAAACAAAACTAGACCAAGAAAAAAAGAAAAACGAAATTAACAGGAATCAAAACAGCATTCAAAATATTAATTGATACTAACTACTAATCCAAAAACAAAATTGAACTAAGACGGGATTAAGAACAACACACAGAACTGAAATCAGACCAAATAATAATTATTGAAATAAATCGAAATATCATCACACACAAAAAATAAAAACAAAGAAGAGGAGAAGGGAAAAACTTACTGGAACATCCCTCCATTCGGATAAGCCTCATGTGGTCTTCAAATGATATTATGTGTTTATTCTTAACAAGAATGAACACATAATATGTTTTGAAAACCACGCAAATGTTGGTTAAGTATTTTGACAGTAACCCTAAATCCACAGCTTCTATTTAGTTTTGAAAGATTTTGACCTTGATTTTGAAGTGAAGATGTCAGAGAGATGATATGGTGTGAGTTTGGGGTGGTTTGGCGGAGATGGGAATTAGGGTTTTGTAGATTTAAGGCGATTGGGTGTTATTTGAAGAAAATTAATGGTGGATTTCGAACGGGGAGATGATGGAGACAACATGGTAAAATTTGGGCTGATTTGGACGTCGACCGCCGCCGTGGGTGATTCCCGGCGGCAGTGTTAGGGTGGAGCCGGCTGGGTTAAAGGGGGTTCGAGGAAGAGACTCCTTGTCTCTTGGGTTTTAGATTTTTAAAGATAGTTTTAAGATATATTTCTTTTAATTACATTGAATTAAAGAGACCATTGGATGATGGCAGAGGAACGTACGAGATTGATTGGTCATTTAAAACTTGAAACGACGCCGTTTGATGCAGGCAAAATTGGACCGGGTGAGGGGGTTGTTTGGGCCGGGTCTCAGGGGTCATTTTTGGGCTAGGTATATTGACATGATGATCAGCCCAATTTAAGTAGCCTCCCATTCCTTTATTTATTTTCCTTTTGTATTTGTTTTCTTCTTTTATTGTTTTTATTTATTTTCTTTTCATTTTGTATTTTTTATATTTTTTCCTGATTTTATTAAAATAAAGACCTAATATATTTTCAAAGTTAAGCTAACTAATTCCTAAAGTTGTTTAAAAATCTATTTCGTGATAAATTCAACAATTAAAGTGAACTATTTTTGTTATTTTCTTCATATTCTGTTCTAAAATAAATTAACCCCTAATTAATACTAAAATATGAAATTAAATCCTAAATGCAAATGTATTTTTTGTATTTTTTATATGAATTAACATGCACAAATAAAATACAACAATTACCAAATATGCCCCAAAATTCACAAAAAATTATAAAATAATAAAGAAATTGTTTTGTTTGAAATTTTGGAAATTATTGCTTAGCGCAAAAATCACGTGCTCAAAGTTGCCCCTTTTTGCCCGAAAACACGAAGAGTTTTTGTGCAAAGACAAGTGAGCGGAAATGAGCGATTTTTGCCCGTTTGCATATTTCGTGTGAAGCATTTTTTGAAAGAGCTGACTGCACCCTGCTTCAGAGGCTGCTACATATCCCGGGCTAAACAGGAATCAGGTTAGTGTAGTTCGGGAGTGTCTGGTAGCTTGGACTACCAGGAGCTGTGATTTCACTGCTGTTGCTGCTGCTACTGCTCGCTGACCTCCTTATTACACCGTGGTAAAACAAAAGAAGCTAGCCTAAGCTATGATCTATGAGTTACAAAAGATCCTATCTATGCTTTCAAACTTGCTCTTGTGTTGCCTTGAACTTGTATCTTGTATTCTTTCGATGGGATTCTTGTTGTTGCCTTGGCGATGTTTTGCCATTTCTCTTGATGATGCTTCATTGCTGCAATTTGAAATACGTGCCTCTATTCTCCAGGCGGGCTCCTGATTGCTGACGCTTGAGAAACATTCCCTTGTTCTCCAAGTGGGCTCCTGATTGCGATGCTTGAAAAGTATTCCCTTTTTTTCCAGGCGGGCTTCCTGATGGCGATGCTTGAGAATTATTCCCTTGTTCTCTAGGTGGGCTCCTGATTGCGATACTTGAAGAGTATTCCCTTGTTCTCCAGGTGGGCTCCTGATTGCAACAAAATATACAAGACAGAGAAAAATTTCTGCGCCAGTTTGGTAGCTGGGTACAACATGTTATCAAATATTAAAACTGACAATTAAAATTGAATTGTACTTCCCTTGTTCTCCAGGTGGGTGACTGACTGCTGAAACTTTGAAATGTATTCCCTTGTTCTCCAGGTGGGCTCCTGGTTGCTGAATTTGAAATGTATTCCCTTGTTCTCCAGGTGGGCTCCTGATTGCAACAAAACAGACAAGACAAAGAAAATTTTCTGCCCCAGTCTGATGACTGGGCGCGTCATATTACCCAATATTAATCTTGGAAGATAAAATTTGCATTATACTTCCCTTGTTTTCCAGGTGGGTGCCTGACTGCTGAAACTTTGAAAAGTATTCCCTTGTTCTCCAGGTGGGCTCCTGATTGCTAAATTTGGAAAGTATTCCCTTGTTCTCCAGGTGAGCTCCTGATTGTTGAATTTTGAAAATGTATTCCCTTGTTCTCCAGGTGGGCTCCTGATTGCTGAATTTTGAAAATGTATTCCCTTGTTCTTCAGGTGGGCTCCTGATCGCAACAAAACAAACAAACAAACAAACAAAGAATATTTTTCTGCCCCAGTTTGATGACTGGGCACATGGGTGAGTGTTAAACTGCTAAGTCCTATTATCCATGGAGGTCCTGACAACTCCTAACAATTACGAATCTAAGCTATTTCTTCTAAAGGTATTACTTCCACTATATTTGTTATCAAAAGGTCTTAAACTACTTCCCATTATCCAGAAGGGTCCTGACAACTTATATTACGACTTCCACTATAGCTTGTTATCTTAACAGACCTTAAGACTACGTCCCATTATCCAGGAGGGTCTTGAAAACTCTTAATTGAAACCTATTTTAAACATGCAAACTTTAAAACAAACTTATATTCCTTTGGGGTACATTTATGCTAAGTTATGTTTCTCATTATTGTTTTGAAATTTAAACTAAGTCCCATTTTCCAGGAGGGTCCTGAGAATTTCCAGTCATACCTATTTAGGTGCTGCCTTTCCTTACGGATGGTTTCTCCGAAGCAAACAAAACTTCTACCCCTGTTTCAATCAAAGAAAAATCTTGTCAGTTTAAAATGTGGTTAGCTGCTGGCATTCTTGTTGGGTATATTCCTTCTTCCGTCTTTGCTCCAACTTGTTTCCCTGGATTTGCTTTGAAACACCTCTACTTCCTGACTGACTTTCAACCCTTTGACTTTGATGACCCAAATGTTCTATCTCGTATTGCTGTTTTGTGTTTCTAACCCCTCTTGTGAAACTTTGCTTTTCCCCCATAGTTATCTGATTAACCCACTGATGGGATTTCCATTGGTCATTCATGCTTTACTTTCTTTTGATATGTTCCAACCTTATGCCATACAACTGGGAAGCTGGTAGTTAACCTTGACATCCTTCTTTTGTTTTTGAATAGACTGACACTAAAACATCTTACAGACAGACTTCAAGAGAATGAAATGCAATGACCTCGAAGGTTAAGGATAGAAAGACTCTGAAAACGGATGATTTGTAATGAATAGAAAAAGGATAGGACTTAACTGAGTGGAACGGCTGGTACCATTGATCGTGCCATGCATTTTGGATTAACCAGCCTAGTCTGTTCAACCAATCAATTTTCAATTGCCATATTTGTTGTTCCATACTTTCACAAACTGACTTCCGTCAAAACCTAAACCTTGCTTGTTTTGCTATGTTTCAAACACCTTTCAACCACCGACTTCTTTCATTTGCCCATCTGAAAACTCACTTTCGCCTTACGGTGCCCGTGAGGGTTTTCACCGACAAGACTTTCTCATTTTTGGTATCTCTCAAAACTTACTTCGCCTTGCGGTGCC
The DNA here is from genome assembly GCA_026770625.1 of Nicotiana glauca. Classification (NCBI taxonomy): domain Eukaryota; kingdom Viridiplantae; phylum Streptophyta; class Magnoliopsida; order Solanales; family Solanaceae; genus Nicotiana; species Nicotiana glauca. The sequence continues at coordinate 173,008 of MU743521.1, read as the reverse complement.
CGTCAGGATTTTCACCAATAAGACTTTCTCATTTTTATTTCTCTCAACTCCCGTCGCCTTAAGGTGCCCGTGAGGGTTTTCACCAATAAGACTCTCTCATTTTTTGATTTCTCTCAGCTCCCATCGCCTTAAGGTGCCCGTGAGGGTTTTCACCAATAAGACTCTCTCATTTTTTATTTTTCTCATCTTTCATTGCCCTGGGGTACCCATGAGGGTTCTCATCAACAAGACCCCTTCATTCTTAAATTCGGTCGTTTGGACCGGAGTGTTGCCCCTGATATGATTCACCTCTGCTCGCTTGACTTGGCATCTCTCGAAGATTGATCAGAAGGTCTTTTTTTGGACCGTGATGTGGGCTTCTGGATAGGGTTAGAAAGAAGGGTATCAAGGCTCAAAACAATTCAATACGGTTTCAAAAATTACAACTTTCGGAATTAGATTTCTCACAACAACCACAATTTCTGCCCCAGTTTCTTTCTTGGGGATTTTTGGATTTTTATTTTGGTATGAATGAACCTCAGAGAGGCTGCCTACGTACCCTTTTGGGATCAAGTCAAACGTAGTTCAGATCATAGAAATTACTTTGTTGTAATTTCTCTTTTCCGTTTCTTCCTCTTTGTTCTCTTCTTTTCATTTCTTTCTTTTCTCTTTTCTTTTCTTTTCTTTCTTTTTGTTTTCTCTTTTTACTTTTTCTTTTCTTTTATTTTCGTCTTCTTTTTTTTCTTTTCTCTTTTCCTTTTCCTTCTTATTTTTTTTTGGGACTATTTTTCTCTTGTTTCTCCACTTATTTTTCCCCGCTCGCATTTTCGAGTTTTGTTATTGATTCCGAGAGAGGGATACAAAAGAAAATAGAATAAGGCTCAAAGGGATAACAAAGGATAAAGTGTTTGGATAGCAGAACAAAATGCCTTTGTCATTTCAATCTCAAAACATGCCAAATACAATTAGGTACATTTAGATAAAGAAATCATACATAGTATCGCTTGACTGCATCAGAGTTGATAGTCATTTCCACACATTTCCCTTCCATATCTGTTAGATACAATGCACCATTGGACAACACTCGTGTTACAACAAATGGCCCCTGCCAGTTGGGGGCGAACTTTCCTTTTGCTTCAGCCCAGTGAGGTAGGATACGCCTCAACACCAATTGCCCTACTTCAAACTTCCGCGGACGCACTTTCTTGTTATATGCTCTTGCCATTCTCTGTTGGTATAACTGTCCGTGACATACTGCTGCCAATCTCTTTTCATCAATCAAGCTCAATTGTTCCAACCGGGTTTTGAACCACTCATCATCATCAATTTCTGCTTCGGCAACAATCCGAAGGGATGGTATTTCAACCTCTGCGGGTATTACTGCTTCCGTGCCGTATACCAATGAATAAGGAGTTGCCCTTACTGAAGTATGAACAGTAGTGCGATAACCTAAAAGGGCAAAAGGCAACTTCTCATGCCATTTCATGGACCCTTCCACCATTTTCCAAAGTATCTTCTTGATGTTCTTGTTAGCTGCCTCGACCGCTCCATTCACCTTAGGATGATATGGGGTGGAATTGCGGTGCGTGATCTTAAACTGCTAACATGTTTCCGCCATTAGATGGTTGTTGAGATTGGCACCATTGTCTGTGATAATCACCTTCAGGATTCGGAATCGACAAATGATATTTGAATGCACAAAATCGACCACTGCCTTCTTGGTCACTGATTTTAAAGTTTTCGCTTCAACCCACTTAGTGAAGTAATCAATGGCTACTAGAATAAACATGTGCCCATTGGACGCTGCTGGCTCAATTGGCCCAATGACATCCATCCCCCAAGCAACGAAGGGCCATGGTGCCGACATCGTATGCAACTCCGATGGTGGAGAATGGATCAAATCTCAGTGTACCTGGCATTGATGACACTTGCGCACGAAACTGATACAATCTCGTTCCATGGTAAGCCAATAATAACCTACTCGGAGAATCTTCTTTGCCAATACATATCCACTCATATGAGGTCCACAAACTCCCACATGTACCTCGGTCATGATAGTTTAGCCTGTTTAGCATCCATGCACCTCAATAAACCAAGATCTGGAGTTCTTCTGTACAACACTCCTCCACTAAAGAAAAATCTGCTTGCCAAACGTCTAATGGCTCTCTTTTGATCCCCTGTGGCCTGTACCAGATATACTCCCATTCTGAGGTATTCTTTGATATCATGAAACCACGGCTCACCATCAAGCTCTTCTTTCACCATATTACAATAGGCATACTGATCTCGAACCTGAATCTGTAATGGGTCCACGTATGCCTTATCTGGATGATGCAACATCGACGCCAAAGTGTCCAAAGCGTCAGCAACTTCATTATGAATCCTTGGAATATGCCTGAAATCTATTGACTGAAATCGTTGAAAAAGTTCATGGAGACATTGCCGGTACGGTATGAGCTTTAAGTCTCGTGTCTCCCATTCTCCCTGAATTTGATGCACCAGAAGATCTGAGTCGCCTATGACCAAGATCTCCTGGACACCCATGTCTATAGCCAATCTCAAACCCAAAATACATGCCTCGTACTCATCTATGTTATTGGTGCAGTAGAAACAAAGTTGAGCTGTAGCAGGGTAATGCTGCCCTGTCTCGGAAATAAGTACTGCTCCTATCCCAACATCTTTGGCATTGGCAGCCCCATCAAAGAACAACTTCCATCCCGATTTTTCATCTTATTCTGATTCCTCAATATACATTGTCTCCTCATCAGGGAAATATGTCTTCAAAGGTTCATATTCATCATTAACTGGGTTCTCGGCTAAATGATCAACCACAGCTTGTGCTTTAATCGCAGTACGGGTCATGTAGACAATATCAAATTCCATGAGCAAGATTTGCCACTTTGTGAGCCTCCCTGTGGGCATGGGCTTCTGAAAAATATACTTCAATGGGTCCAACCTCGAGATGAGATAGGTGGTATATGACGACAAATAATGTTTCAATTTCTGCGCTACCCAGTTAAAGCGCAACACGTCCTCTCAAGCTGAGTGTAATTTACCTCATAAGATGTGAACTTTTTGCTGAGGTAGTAAATCTCTTGCTCTTTCTTTCCTGTGACGTCATGCTGCCCCAGTACACAGCCAAAAGAGTTATCCAAAACTGTCAGATAGAGGATCAAGGGTCTTTCCGGCTCTGGCGGAACCAACACAGGTGGACTGGCCAAATACTCCTTAATTTTGTCAAACGCTGCTTGACATTAATCCGTCCATCTGACCGCAGCATCTTTCTTTATCAGCTTGAAGATAGGGTCGCAAGTTGTTGTGAGCTGGGCAATGAACCTGATGATATAATTCAACCTGCCAAGCAAACTCATCACCTCTTTCTTGCTCTTTGGCGGTGGTAACTCCTGAATGGCTTTGATTTTGGACGGGTCTAACTCAATACCGCATCGACTTACCACAAACCCCAACAACTTCCTTGGCGAGACTCCAAAAGCACACTTTGCCGGATTAAGTTTGAGGTTGTACCTACGGAGTCTCTGGAAAAACTTTCTCAGGTCTTTAACATGATCACACTGCTTTCTCGACTTTATAATCACGTCATCTACATAGACTTCGATTTCCCGATGTATCATATCATGGAACATGGTGGTCATTTCCCTCATATATGTTGCCCCTGCATTCTTCAACCCAAATGGCATAACCCTATAACAATACGTTCCCCAAGGCATGATGAATGCCATCTTTTCTGCATCTTCCTCATCCATCAAAATCTAGTGATAGCCTGCATAACAATCCACAAAGGAACCGATCTCATGTTTGGCACAATTGTCAATCAATATGTGGATGTTTGGCAATGGGAAGTTATCTTTTGGACTCGCTTTAATCAAGAGAGGAAATTGCATTTCATTAAAATTGTAAGATAACAAGGTTTAACTCATCCAAATGGATGGAACATAGCATCCGAATTACAACCTTGGAAATAATCCAGATAAAACTAAAAGGAAAATCAAAACTAACTACCACGACTCCCTCCGGGTAGGAAGAGGAGTAGCTTCCCAATTATTAAGCTTGACACGGGCCCTCACGAACTGCACATCTGCTTTGCTTGGACCTTCGCCTGCCTCCACCATATTCACCTCATCAAACAACTTTTCAAACCTTTCCATCAACTCCTTGTCGGGTTGCATCATTACAGAATGAAGCATTACTGTTGTTGGGCGCCTCATAGTACCAGGCCGGACAAAGGAATAGGATAAGCGGGGTATGGGTTTTAGAAGGGTCCATGTCCTCTTTTTCATCTGCTTAGCTCGCCTTATGTCAGCAGTAGTGGGCTTAAAGCCTAACCCGAAAGTATCCAAATTTCCAGGAAGAGATACCGGCTGTATGATGCCCTATAATGAAGCACCCAAGCCTTTTCCAAGTAAAAATCCATTCTTTATCATTTCTGAAGCTACCATGACATGCAGCAGCTACTCTAGGCCTAGGAATACATTCTCCTTCAAGAATTTTGTCAACTGACACTGTGTCCAAGACCTGGTAAACCATGGACCTTTGTCATCCTCGGCTTCATCAAAAGGCATAATGGTATTACACGAATTATCCTCTCCATGCACAACAATTTCCTGTCGGTCCCATTCGAAATTGATCATCTAATGCAAGGTAGACGGCATAGCTTTTGCGGCATGAATCCAGAGCTGACCCAATAAGAGATTGTAAGAAACAGCCACGTCGAGCACTTGGAACTCCATTGTGAATTCAACTGGTCCTATTGTCAGTTCTAACACGATATCCCCGACCATCTCCTTTCCCCCTCCATCAAATCCTCGCACGCAGACGCTATTCTTATGGATTCTCTCACTGTCCACTTTTAACTTTTCCAGGGTGGAGAGAGGGCAAATTTTTGCGCTAGACCCGTTGTCAATCAATACTCGAGTAACTACAGAGTCTTCACACTTTACATTGAGGTAAAGTGCCCTATTATGCTCAGTACCCTCTAAGGGCAACTCATCATCGGAAAATGTAACCCTGTTGACCTCGAAAATCTTATTCGCTATCTTCTCCAAATGATTTACAGAAATCTTATCCAGAACATGGGCTTCATTTAGAATCTTCATCAACGCCCGGCGATGCTCGTCCGAATGAATCAATAGAGATAGTAGTGAGATCTGCACTGGAGTTTTTCTTAGTTGTTCTACAATAGAATAATCTTGCGCCTTCATCTTCTTTAAGAATTCTTCAGTTACGGCCCTTTTTACTGGTGCTGAATTGTCTCTGGCTACGTTAACCTTTCTCAGCTCTTCAGGGGCAAAGCATCTCCCTGAATGAGTTAGTCCATGAGTTTCACAAACTTCTTCTTTAACTTCCTTCCCTTGGTACATCACAGTCACTCGGTCATAGTTCCATGGGACGGCCTTTTCACTGACTATGGGCAACTGAGTCACCGGTTTGATGATAACCGGCTCTATGTCAGCACCTTTTACAATCACAACAGGTTTAACAACCGCTCCTGGTACTTTAACGAGTTCTTGTTTTACTGTCATCATTGGTTTGCTGACTGACTGTCATCATTGGTTTGCTGACTGACTGTTCTACTGTGACCAATACCTTCTCATACATTAATTTCTCATTTGCTTTGTTCTCACTGGCCCTAATCATCATCACGACCTGTGAAGGCTTCTTGCATTCCCCTTTTTGCACTAACTCGATCATATGAGTCTCATGATGGGTGGGTAAAGGATTCTGAGTGATGTTAGGCGTCTCCGGAGCCTGTACTTCAATCCGGTGGGTATCAATGAGCTCATGGATGGCCATTTTCAAATGCCAGCACTTCTCTGTATCATTCCCTGGGGCACCTGAGCAATACTCACAATTCACCGAATGGTCCAGGTTCCTTGGGGGAGATTCGGAAATTCGGGTTCAATTGGATTTAACATGCCCAACTATCTCAATCTGTGGAATAAGCCGGTACAAGATTCTCCTAACGGAGTGAAAGTCTTCTTCTTTTGCAACCTATCATTCTTGGCAGTAGGGTTGGTCGAAAACCGGGTCCGGTGGGGTTTTTGTAGGCTCTCGGAGGTAGGTATGTGTTTTGAGTGTGGTAGGTATTTTGTGGGGTAGGTGCACGCCACGGTGCTTGAGGTTGAGGGTATGTTTAGGCATAGTAGACGGAGAAATGGGGAAGTGGGGGTGGATTGTATTATTATGGTGGGCCATATGGGCTGTGTGGGTAGGTTTGAGGATGGGGGCATGGTTGGTGATAATATGATGATGGACACCTGGACCAAGCTCTTGATTCTACTACTGTAACATCTTCCTTTTTCTTGTTTCCCAATACCCCTCCAGTGCCGCTCTGGATGGCCTGGGTAGTTGCTTTAATCGCCGAGTAACTCATAATTTTGTTAGTCTTGAGACCTTCTTCCACCATACTTCCAATTTTCACTACCTCATTAAAAGACTTTCCCACTGCTGACACCAGATGACCATAATAAGTAGGCTCCAAAGCCTGCAGAAAATAATCGACCATTTCGCTTTCCTTCATTGAAGGATCAACTCTGGCGGCCTGTTCTCTCCACTGAAAACCATACCCTCTGAAACTTTCCCCTGGCTTCTTCTCAATTTTGGTCAGTGACAACCGGTCTGGAATGGTCTCTAAGTTGTACTGAAAATGGCTTGCAAATGCCTGGGCCAAATCATCCCAAGTGTACGATCGGGCATGATCTTGCCGTGTGTACCACTCTAAAGGAGCACCACTGAGACTTTGACTATTATTTGAAGCTACAAGTCCATACCTGATGGAATCCCTTTGAAATCTCTCAATTATCTCCCAAAATCGCCTCTCCCAGCTACTGCAAAACTCATCGGCAGTCTTCTGATAGACAAGTATAAAGACCCAAAAACAATATACACTCCTAATGACATAATTAGAGACATGAACAAGTAGTATGGTCTTCAGATGACATATATGCAAGCATGGAGATCGAAAGAATATGCAGTTCAAGTACTGAGAGGGAACCCAATCGAATCATATGAAAAGCTGCCAAGCTACTTTTATATGCTGGTTCTTACAAATCCTATGTCGGTGGTAAGTTTGAAAAAAATAGAGGAAAACTTTTTCATGTATGCTTTCGTTGCACTATATCCGTCTATAAAAGGATGGCAGTATTGCAAACCGGTTATTGTTGTAGATGGAACTTTTCTTAAATCGACATATAGAGGAACATTATTGATAGCATCAACACAAGATCCAGCAGGTAATATCCTACCACTCGCATATGCTATAGCAGATTCAGAGAATAATGCTTCCTAGGAATGGATTTTTGTGAGATTCAATGATGAATTTGGGGAAAGGGAGGGAATGTGCATAGTCTCGGACATGCATGAAGGCATTGAAAATGCAGCAACAACATTGTATCCACAAGTACCTCATTGTGTCTGCATATGGCATCTATGGAATAATGTAAACAAAAAATTACAAAAAAAACCATTTGCTGCTCAAAGACATATTTTTTGCTATGGCCAAAGCATACACAGTTGAGAAGTTTGATTACCACATGGTAGAGGTAGAGAAAATTGATAAGAGGGTCAACGATTACCTAATGAATGTTGGGTATGAAAGATGGTCGAGACTCGAGAGCACATTCCACTGTCAACAGAACATTGAAAATGACTTCAAACATTGCGAAGTCGATCAATGAAGCGCTCAAGGTTGCTAGGGAACTCCTAGTACTGCCTTTTCTAGACTACATAAGGCAATTGATCGGAAGATGGAATGTTACAAACCTAAAGAATGCAGTAAAGTCATTCACTGATCTTGGAAAAAAATATAATACAATGCTGATGGACAATCTTGAATTGTCACATCAGATTAAGGTATGACTGAAATCTGTAGATACTTGTGCATAAAATATGTAATCATGCCGAAGTTACGGATCTGCTATATCTTGAACCATTTGTGTGATTCTGTTAAACTAGTGTCCACCTGCACAAAAGCAAAGGCTTTCAATTTAATGTAGTATTTATGGCTACCCCACTCCTAAAATATTGCTTGGTTTGACATGGTATTAAGCTATTTTAATCTTGTAGGCTCTCTGGTATATGTATTTTGAGGCCATTAATAACTCATCCCTTCCTCTAGCGCCTCTCATCTTGCTACAAAATCCCCATAGATGTGCTACTGGGTCACCATGTCCATCATATAGATCAAACTTTGGTAACTTGAATCCCGCAGGCAATTGGACGTCAGGAAACAAGCACAAGTCCTTGTAAGCGACACTCACCTGTCCTCCTAGACCTTGCATATTTCTAAACGATTGTTCCAAGCTTTTCACCTTTCGTATCATTTCTTCCTGCTCAGGGTTTTTAGAAGGCTTCTCTTCTTCAGCTGAGATATCAAGAAGGGGAGTGTAAGGATATGGTTTTGGTGGTTTGAAGGTGGGTTCTGGTGGGTAGTAGTGGTTTTCCTGAGTTTGTAATAGGGGTTCACTAGAAGGTCTCTGTAATGTGGCGGGTAGAGGAGCCACAAACACGGGAGTGGTTGGAGGTGGAGGGCATGGAATTTGCTTGGGTGGGGAGGTGGTGGTGTTTGAGAAGTAGTTGCGTAGTATTGCTGGTAAGTAGGGTAGGCCAGAGAGGAATTAATTGTAGGAGGATCTTGTGGCTGAGCTAATGGTGGGATGTAGGTAGGGTTGGCAGGGTAAACTGGTAATGGGTGTCCCTTTGCCCAAGCCTGGTACATTTCGGCCATCTGTTGCTTCAATTTATACATCTCCTCTTTCATGGCGTTGACATCCACAACTTCTTCCTCCCTAGACGGGTTGACGATGCTTGCTTCTAAATCTTGGTTGACCATTTTTGACTTATTTTTAGAATGGTGTTGGATGGGTGGGTTGCCAGAATGCCAGTCAACTGAACCACCTGTCTGGACTCATCATCAACAGCGACATTGTTAGCTGTTAGGGCATTAATTAGATAGATAACCGCACATTTGGGGCATGAATGCACCTAGGCAGTTATGGGTTTCTAACATGCATTTGCTCGACTGCTTGCGTCATTCCGGCTTTGACTATGAAGTATTTCTTTTATCCTTGCCTTGTTTCTTTTATTTTGTCATTGTTTCTTTATTGCAGGTTTTCCTTTCTTTTATTTTTCTTTTTCTCCCATTTTTTATTGCTCTGCTCTCCTTTTCATTTTAGTTTTTTTATTCTTACTGTATTTTCTTTTTCATATGGTCGATCCTATAGGGATTGCCTACGCATCTCAATCAGATCAAATGCAATAAAAATAGAAACAAAATGTTTTTGGAATTTCAACAAGCATTTCAAATACAAGGACTCAAGACTGACGCATGAAGATAATTAATAGACTCTAGGTGATAAGACGGGCTACAAACTCCATCAACAACTATTCTACTTCAAAATGAAAATGCAGACTGACTTGAAATGAAAATACAGACTCAAATAACTGATGCACTCTAGTAAAAATGGAATAGAGACTCTAATGACAATCATGAATACATCAATGCTTCCGGTTCCCGTGGGACATCGTTCGGTCTCGCCGCGGGCCTATGTACAAGTTTCCCTTGGAGTCTGTCAAGGTCACTCATTATCTGTTTCACAAATATCATCACTGAGGCAAAGAAAGTAGTCTAAGTCATATTCTCTCACATTTGGCATTTTCTGGTGATGTGTTTAGCAATAGCTAGGATTCTTTCTCTAATTATGCCTTTTTCCTGAAGCAATCTCCCTATCTGCTCGGCCCTGGCCTCCAAAGTTTGCTGAGTTCTCTCCTGGAGTTGTTGCAGGTCCATTTCTAATTGTGCTAATACTGTATAACAGTGCTCTCTTTCAACCTTGAACTCTTTTGCTTGGTTGATCATTTTGTTTTCTGCGGTAATGACCTTTTTCCTCAATCCTGCAATCTCATTATCATGTTCTTCTCTCAGCTGCTGAATCATGCGGGCTCGTTCTTCTGTGTTTTTAGCCAATTGTCTTCGAACCCCAGCTAATTCCCTTTCTGCTTTGTTGAGGTCAAAACTGTAATCATTTACTTTTTGCCTTAAATTTTCTATAAGTTTTGCATCTTTGGAATTCCTAGTAAGGGTTTCAGCTGCTACCTTTATTTTCTGAATTTGGGCTCGTAACGCTTTATTTTCTTTGGCCAATTTCCTTTTCTCGCCCTCGTCAGCCGCAGCTTGCGCACTATTTTCAAACCTAAGATTTTGGACCTATTTTTCCAACTCGCCTATTTTTGCCCTATACGCATTTTCTTTGTCTAACCAGGCCCACTGCTCTTGCGACAATTCAACAAACTCCTGGAGGTGAGGTCTTTTGGTTGGTCTTCCGAATGCAACGTCCCTTCTATACCAAGCCTGATAATCAGGTGACACTTCTCCTTTGGCTCGATCCCGCACGCAAGTATTTGCCGCTAAATATTGACATTCGCTCCAAACCTGGCGAACCTTTGCTTCGGGAAATTGGCCATCGGGGCTAATATTAACCACTTGCAAACTAAGATCATCGTCCTTGGGCACTATCTGGCATCTCCCGAGTTGTCTTAGTACCCGGTATAGAGCGTAAGGCTGAATGCTTCTAAGACCCATCAAGATAAAATGCGGCCTTACTGCTGGCATATATATAATTTCATCAACGGGCAACCATCCAAATGTCCATTCTATTTGACTAGCAGTAAGGGACCAAAAGTATGTTGTCCAACCCGTGAATCCTTCTAGCAGATTGACCCCTTTAATCCTTGTGTAAAACTCTTCTATGCAAGTTTTCTATGGAGACCCGTAGCTCAAAAACTGAGGACGATGGCACAAATGCTCGGTCATCCACATTTGTACAGTAGATTGCATCCCTCGAAGAAGTATTTCCTGGCCTTGCAGGCTGTAAGAGCACGAAAGATATCAGCTAATATCATAGGTGCGAGAGTGCTTTTGTCTTGAGTCATTAGAGTACTGACGACCCCGGCTATTTTTATGTCAATGTTTCCGTCTTTCCTTGGAAATACCACAAACCTCAAAAAAACCACCATGAAAGCGACACGCCTATGCTCTTCTCATTTTTGACGGTTACCATTACTACATATCTTGCTTTTCGGATTATTGAATCCCCCGATGTGGCCATATCTATGGTATATGAAGTGTGGGGTGCAAAAACCATTTTCCAGATCTGCACCGTTCTATGTATCTTCAAAGAGTCTAAAAATCTGTGTATAGCTACAATTCTCGGGGCAACCAAGTATTTGTGCCTTAAAGGAACCTCATCTTTTTCGATGTAGCTAGTTATTTCCTCTAATGTTGGGGTAAGCTCAAAGTCTGAAAAATGGAACACGTTATGTGCCGGGTCCCAACATGTCACTAGCGCTTTGATAATATCTCCTCGAGGCACAATCTCTAGCAAACCAGTAAGTTCTTTCAGATATTTCTCGACTTCATCTTGCCCTTCGCCTCCTAAATCATTCCATTATAGACGTAGCTCCAAAGGGATTTTATGCATGATTGAGAAAGGTTCATTTTGAGTCGTGCTCATCCTGTACATTTATTAAGGTGATTTAATCATTATTTGTCCTAAAGGCACAAACTAACACTATTATTTTTATTCTAATTTCTAATTTCAAACAAATCTGGTTTTGCAAATACGGCCTTTCAGCACTTCTGGTGAAGATTTCAAGGTTGTGCCCACAAACCGTTTAAAATGACTCAGAGTGGCTGTTGTTGCAAAAACAACCTTCCGTCGTCCTTTTTGGGGACATTTGGCTTATTTTTCAAGAAGAATGGCGTCACCCGACTTATTGAGTAAAAATTAAAATTTTGGTATTTTTTGGCTATTTTTGCAAAAAAAGGTGGTTGGACCCGTTGAGGGTTGCCTACGTATCTCACATCCGGTGAGAATCAAACCAGCGTAATTTGGGCAAATGAACGAACTATTTTTCCGCTTACTACACCCAAAAGGGCATAAAGGAGTTTTTTCACTTAAAGGACAATCGAAACGGGATTTATTATTGAATTTTAGAGTCGCCACTTGGGAGATTAATGGTGTCCCAAGTCACCGGTTGAATCCCGAACCAAGAAAATTATGACTCTGTTAACAGTCCGCGAATCAGAAATCCAAGTAAGGAATTCCGTTAACCTGGGAGAAGGTGTTAGGCATTCCCGGATTCCGTGGTTCTAGCACAGTTGCTCAACTGTTATATTTGATTTTTTCTGATTTCAAAACATGTTCTAACCTATGTGCCTTTTATTAATAACCCGCTTTTATTATATATTTATTTTTTAATAAGAATTGCAACGTCGTGAAAATATATCTCGAACCACGTCGCACCAGTGCACCCGCAGCTTTTGACACATTTCGACTTCATTGAGATTTAGATTTGGGTCACATAAATGTGCACCCGTATTCAAGAAGGTAATATTATTAAAATACGCGCTTAAGAGACTAACGTGTTACTATCTTTGGGGAGGGCCGTGAAATTTTCTAAATGGCCCGTCCCGCAATCTAAATATTTTAATATAGACATCTAAAAAGGGTCCCGCAATTTATGCATTTTATTTGGCGGGGCTCACCTTATTTATTTTAAGGATATACTAAAGCAAACTATTATTTTCTATTGAGTTTGTCTAAATTAATTAGCATATTTGAAAAGCCTAAATTCCTTATGATTCAATTTCAGATCAGTTAAGCTCAGTAAGTAAAGCAGTGTGTAGACAAGAAATAATGTCTTGGTTCAAACTGGGCCTCCTATGTTGGTGATGGGCCCAAAGATTCACAACCAATTCAAATCAGAAACAACTCAAATTTTAAAGTGTCAACAACTGGTACAATCTTTAATCATTTGACTGTTAATAACTAAATTATTTAATTTGGCAAATCCATTAGTTGCAAGTGACCTACCCTTGACGTTGTGAGTTTTAGAGAAAAAACAAATGCTATTTCAGAGCCTTTTATGCAAAATACAGTACCGCCTTATGATTCATAGACCACAGATGAACTTCTAAAGATTAACATTTAATTGAGCATGAGCGAACAAGTACACATGATATATCCAAATTGAAGGATTTGTTCGAGTTTACGTCTATAGGATTTTACCTGTTAATTTTAGCACTCACGCCTAATCAACACTAAATTTAGTTCATATTTCTGATTAACATCACAATCTCAGAGAATTAATAGGAACGCAACTAACTGAAAACAGTCCAAATAGTCCTTATAAGTTACAAAAAAATCATCAGCTAAATCAGGGATCTAATAACTCCTTAAGACAGTTCAGCTAATCAGTCCAGATTAATCATGACAAATAGAATCCAAATGCAAATTTCGAATACAATTAGGGATGAACCTAATTATATTAAAGCTAAAACATCAGCAACACGGAATGAATTTAGTCCAAAGGCTAAATAGATCTCTACATTTCATTTCATCACTTCAAATCATCATCAATTTAACGGATCAGAACCAATACCTGGAGTTAAAGCAAAATGAGAGAAGACAGAGTCAGTAGCAGCTGATCAATAATCAGCAAAGTTAATCAATAGCAACAGGGACTATTTGAACCAGAACAGCCTCAAAAACCAAGAGATGAAGAGAGAAGAAGCAGCACCAACAAAAATGCTCAAAACAAACTTGATAGAACCCAGCAAACTTAAATCTAAACCCAGGACTACTTCAATAGCAAATACCCAAACACAGCTTAACTAATACCCAAAATAACTCGAAATTAAACCCAGTAAACCTCTGAAAACTTCAGCAAACTCAAAACTTATCCAAAATCAGTCAAACAGACTCAAAATTGCATCGAAAATCAAACTAATGAACCTCTGAAATTTCAGGAACTAGAAGAAGGGAAATCAGCAATTAGAAATCAAAATTAACTTGAACTATCTAATGGAACAGTATTTTTGGATTTTTTTTGAAGGTTTTTTTATTGTTTTTGGATTTTGGATGTTTGAATTTCAAAAACTAGATCTGAAATTAGAGAAGAAGCTTTTTGGGCGGAATTTTTTTTGGAGGCTCAAAACTTGTTAAACAAGGCAGGTTAATGCCATTTTATAGGCAAAACTAGGGTGCTGCTTCAGATTCAAAATTTTACATGTTAATCCCTCACTTATTTCTATTTCACCCCTTATTTTCTGACTTGTGCTACAAGTAACTACCACTAGAATCACTAAAATTCTACTTGTACCCCTATCTAGAAGGTTCTAGAGGCTTCTAATTCATATTACTGCAGGGTTCTTATTATCTAAAAGCCTATATTGCCCTTATTTAAATTTTGGAATTGTTATTTAGGAAAAACATGCCATTTTTGATACCCAAAGCACCCCCAACCATCATTCAGAAATTACTATCCAAACCCAACCCCATTTCCGTAGTCAACTAACCATGGTTGAACCTAGTTACAATTCAACTACAGTGAATCAAAAGTTAAGCTATTCAGCTATATCCAGGCCCTAAGCTTTGCAAATGAACACTAATTAAAACTAAACTAATTAACAAACAGAACATTAATTGGAAAAAAAAATCAAACAGTGTTCAAAAACAAAACTAAACCAAGAAAAAAAAAGAAAACGAAATTAACATGAATCAAAACAGCATTCAGAATATTAATTGAATAACTGATACTAACTACTAATCCAAAAATAAAATTGAACTAAGACGGGATTAAGAACAACAAACAGAACTGAAATCAGACCAAATAACAATTATTGAAATAAATCAAAACATCATCACACACAGAAAATAAAAACAAAGAAGAAGAGAAGGGAAAAACTTACTGGAACAGCCCTCCATTCGGATAAGCCTCATGTGGTCTTCAAATGATATTATGTGTTTATTCTTAACAAGAATGAACACATAATATGTTTTGAAAACCACGCAAATGTTGGTTAAGTATTTTGACAGTAACCCAAAATCTGAAGCTTCTATTTAGTTTTGAAAGATTTTGGCCTTGATTTTGAAGTAAAGATGTCAGAGAGATGGTATGGTGTGAGTTTGGGGTGGTTAGGCGGCGGCGCCACCATGGGCGGCGGAGATGGGAATTAGGGTTTTGTAGATTTGAGGCGATTGGGTGTTATTTGAAGAAAATTAATGGTAGATTTAGAACGGGGAGATGACGGAGATGACATGGTAAAAAGTTGGGCCGATTTGGGCGTCGACCGCCGCCATGGGCGATTCCCAGCGGCGGTGTTAGGGCAGAGTCAGTTGGGTTAAAGTGGGTACGAGGAAGAGACTCCTTGTCTCTAGGGATTTAGATTTTTAAAGATAGTTTTAAGACATATTTATTTTAATTATATTGAATTATAGGGACCATTGGATGATGGCAGAGGAACGAACGAGATTGATTGGTCATTTAAAACTTGAAACGACGCCGTTTGATGCAGGCAAAATTAGACCGGGTGAGGGGGTTGTTTGGGCCGGGTCTCAGGGGTCATTTTTGGGCTAGATTGACATGATGATCAGCCCAATTTAAGTAGCCTCCCATTCCTTTATTTATTTTCCTTTTGCATTTGTTTTCTTCTTTTATTGTTTTTATTTTTTTTTCTTTTCATTTTGTATTTTTTATATTTTTTCCTGATTTTATTAAAATAAAGACCTAATATATTTTCAAAGTTAAGCTAACTAATTCCTAAAGTTGTTTAAAAATCTATTTCGTGACAAATTCAACAATTAAAGTGAACTATTTTGGTTATTTTCTTCATATTCTGTTCTAAAACAAATTAACTCCTAATTAATACTAAAATATGAAATTAAATTCCAAATGCAAATGTATTTTTTTTTTTTATATGAATTAACATGCACAAATAAAATACAACAATTACCAAATATGTCCAAAATTCACAAAAAATTATAAAATACTAAAGAAATTGTTTTGTTTGAAATTTTGGAAATTATTGCTTAGGGAAAAAATCACATGCTCACAGAACTTATTGATTTTCACTCCTCTTTTAGTGAGTTTCTATCGAATATGTTGATTTATTGACTGCTTTCACTCATCTTTGTGTTGATTGACTGCTTTCACTCATCTTTGTGTTGAACATCTGTCGCAAACGTTGAATAAATATTTTTAAACAACTTTCATTTAAGCTGGGGTTTATGAGATATTCAGAACTTAATCACTGATTTGGCCTTTTGTTACATCCACTAAGATTTTTTTGTTATGAGGCACTTATGACTCATGTTTTGCCCGAGGGACTGTTTACGAACTATGTTTTTGCCCGAGGGTTCGATTATGGTTTCATCTATTTTATTATAAATGGTATTGAACCTCTACTGAAACTTTTGGAATGTATTTTAAATGATTTTTACCAAAAGCTGGATTTTAAATGAGACGATTGACTCGTATTCTGATTTGGAAAGCCTGTTGTGCTTATTGAGCCTAACATAAATGTGGATTCATTGTTTCCTACTGCTCAGTCTTTATTTATGCTTATTACTTACTGGGTTGGAGTACTCACATTACTCCCTACACCTCGTGTGCAGATTCAGGTATTTCGAAACCCGATTGCGGGTACTGGTTGCTCAGGCGCGGAGTCATTAGATTTAGCAAGGTGGTTGCACGACGTTCGCACCACTGCTTCCTTCCTCTCATTTTCATTTCTGTACTTAGTACATTTTGACTGTTTTTGTTGTATTCAGACCTTGGTGGATGCTATGTCGGGCTTGTATGTTATTTTTGTACTGTTCAATCAGACTTATATTACGAAATATTGTTTAATTAAAGGCTTAAAAATGACTTTTAATGATTAAAAGGATTATATGAGTGTTGTGTCGGCTGGCCTTGTCTTCACGAGAGGCGCCATCACGACCGGGCCGATTTGGGGTCGTGATAAGTTAGTATCATAGCCTAGGTTAGATAGGTATCACGAGTCATGAGCAAGTTTAGTAAAGTCTCACGGATTGGTACGGAGATGTTTGTATTTATCCTCGAGAGGCTGCAGAACCTTTAGGAAAACTTCACATTCTTGAATTCTTATCGTGCATCCTTGATTCAGCTTGAAAGGTAACTCCTTGCATTCCTTCCACGCATTCATATGCGCGCATGAGCGCTCAGTTTCAGATGTCCATCGATGGCTTTTGATTCCCTGAGCGAGGGGTGAGATATGATCTCTGTGTTGATGTTGGTCCAGTCTGGAGGACATGAGGCTGGATTTTTGCCTAGCTTGAGCACCGAGGTGCTGATTGTGTGAGTAAGTATTTTGAATGTATACGCTCGGTATTGCCCTATTGGTAGAAGTAATGACTGGATAGCTACGTATGAGTATGTTATGACTGCGAGGTGTATTCATATGATTTGGAAACAGTGATAAGGGTCTGCTGGAGGATAGAAGAACTATTAGGTGCCTGATTTCCATCTTGATTTGAGGTATATCCCTGAGTTATGAGTGTGTGAAGAATCTTTTCGTGTTTCCTAGTTGGGAGTGAAGTAAATTTCATGTTACAGTATGAGTTCAGATTCGGGAAGATTAAGTGACTACATAATGTTTATGACAGTGGAAGCTATACAGAAATGTTAGTTTGAGGCAAAGCAAGTGGGGTTATCTCCTACGGAGTGTTCTGAAGTTGTGTGATCCTTATGTTGTCTGTTAGGAGATCTCATTTACAAGCGTAATATATGTGTTTCAATTTAAATTTGGGTCACATAAGAGAGTGGAGTTCAACTGTTATGAGGGTGAATGCGAGATTTGCGTAAGATTTAAAGTACTAGATGGTCTGTGTTTTACTAGCTTATGAAGGATTGAGTTTAATCTCATTATTGTATTATGGCAGCAATAGAGTATATGCGTTATGAGTTATTGTGTTTCTTTTAATCTATGGCTTCGAGCCAAGTGGGGGAGTCTGCTATTGCTTAGTTGATTACACGGTTATATGCTATGTTAGTTCCAGTTTGAGGTGAACTGGTAAATCAGTTATGGCTTACGAAGATTGAGACCGAGGATGTCTCGGGTAAAGGACAATTTTTCACAAAAGTTATGTCATGCTTCATAGGTGTATGAGAATCATAGAATGTCTTGAGTTGTTATTGGTGATGGATGCTCGATTCATAGAGAAGGAAGTGGCTTGGTTGTTCTAGGATGAGGTTACACTCTGCGGTGTCGGAGTGCTATTGAGGCACGGGTGGTTCTGTTCGTTTGATCAGGCTAATTGCAGTTTGACTAGAGTGAATGACTCTCGAGAATGGATCTAATGTGTTCAAGATTCTACATATAACAATTGGGTATTTTAAAGTTGTATATGTGGTTAGAAATTGAGTTTTCATTGGAAGATGTCAAGACTTGTGGTATTTTCTATATTAATTGTGGGATTCTATGTATCAGTATCAGGAAGGTAAACGTAACAGATTATATTTGCAGGAAGTCTCTTCAGAGTAAAGTATTTTGAACGTGGTGCTCTTGGGAATATCTGAGAAAGTATTCGGCGGCTTATGAGCCTTAGACGATGTGGCTTTATGCTTGGGTCCCGTATGGTAGGTCGGGGTTGAGAAATTGTGATGTTATAGCAAGAAGGAGTATCAAGTTGAAGGTAAATCAGAAGGAAACTTGGATAGATAGGATAGCTTTGTAGTAGGCCGAATCGGTATGGTAAGGACATGATTAGTTCTTTAGATGCTTACGAGGTAATGAGTTTCTACAGGTGTTTCACAGCAACGCTCTTGGGTTTTAGTGGCCTGCATAGCTTGGTTGAGTTAGAAGGATTCAGTCCTGACGGTTGGTATTGTGCAACTAGACTTCGGAGGGGGTTCTTGATAGTTTCTACCATAGTTAGAGATGTATATTTTCTACTAGCATGAAGAGCGTGGGATATATAATGAATTTCTCCCAGATGAGATCAAATAGAAAAGTTCTTGGCTAGTTGAGTACGTAGTTGCGTGTGGCTCGGAATAGATATGAAGTTCTCATGTTTACCTTAGGATGATATAGTATAGGCGGTGTATTGTGCAAGACTTAGATTTGTATGTGTAAGGTCACAGATCAGTTCTGAAAGGAAGGTCACAGTTCTTAAGCAGCACGGGCAGTTTCAGATAATTAGAGAAATGAGCTTCAAATGATTTAGGAAAGTGATTTTCAGATGATTAAGGAATTGGTAATGCCAACTGAGGTGATTTGACGTGGGTATATTTTCCAGGAAAGGGCAATTTGAATAAGTTAATGGTACTTCGGTAGTATTGCAGCACTTCTTGTCAGATTGGCTACTGATATCCAAGTTTGCTTGACAGCGAAGAATTTTAGACTCTCTCTCGTAGAATGATGGAGTACTAGAGGTGTGTTATATATGCGACCGGCGAAATAGGGATCAGATATGGTAATTCGTGTGCTTTATGGACTTGGAGACTGGAAGTTCTCATATACAAGTTAACTCGTGGTTGTGGATGGCAAAATGTGCGTAAGTTAGTCAGATATTAGTACGCTCTATGATTCAGTCATTGTGAACCTTCGAAAGATTATTTATTTGTTGTGGGTAACTAGAGTTGATGTGTGGTTCATTGGTAGACCGATATGGATGTGTGTTCTGCATCGAGACGACTTGCTGAATTCGAGTTGCTATTGACGAGGGATGTGTTGATTAAATTGTTATTGAGCTATTAGTAATTGGAGGAATCTATGAGTTATCTTTCCGTGTTGTGAGGCGTTAGTAGCTGTGTTTTATAGGCACATATGGTGCGGTTCCATTAGGGTTTCATAGTGGAAGTAGAGCGGGAAGAGTACCGGGTATTGCTCGACGGGTGGTGTGTCGGTTATGTCCTTCCGGGTATGTGTAATGTATGTCAATTCTTTTGCGGTTTATGATGATTGCTTTGGTTTTAGACATCATATTGTGCATGGTTGTCAATTTTGAGCATAGTGACTCGATGTGTTTCATGTGGACTAGTGTTTGGATGGGATCGCGCATTGGAGCGAACCTATATGGATGTATGATCCTGCGGGTTAGATTTGTGTGTTCTATTTCTATGATGCGTGACGGGTTCTCAACATTGATACCAGTGAGCTTGCGGTACAACTTTGTCTTTTGAGTCATTTTCATGATTTGAGTATGTTCGTATTTTTGCTTATTAGTGCGCGAATTGCACGAGTTGTGGCTTTAGCCTGTATTGATGTGTCATATCACCAGGGTACTTGTGTTGGAATAGACGAGATCATTGGGGTCTTTAATGAATACAATGGATTCTATTTCAGCATGTTGGAAGAATAATATCGAGGTTCGGCTTAAAAATTTGCTATGGTCTTTTCCAAAAGGGAATTGGCTTCATGAATGGTTGATCTGAGAAATTGTTATGGCTCACTGAGTGTTTTATTTATCATTGGCAGTATATGAATGTTGGAATGAGACTTCAGTTGATACGAGGTTTTCTACCGGTATTCGGTTGTTGTGTGCAACTGTTGTGATTAGAAGTAATCGCTATAAGTGTTTGAGGTATGTGGTATATGTCATGTAATTGCACCCCAGGTTGCTGGTATGGGTTAATACAACTTATTCGGTCTTATTCAGAGTATAGATGTGAGATTCGGATCTTGTGGATGATTTTAGAAGTGGAAATGTGGTTCTAAGGTGTATGGGCTAGGTTGGATTGTAAAAATCTCAGTTACATTGTGTTACCAGACCTATATGAGATAGGGTGACGTGGGATCACCCCCGGGTTTATGCATGTTAAGGTTATTCAGCGATGGGTTGGCTTTTGGAACAACTGTGGGCACGTTCGAGGATGAACATATGTTTAAGTAGGGGAAGATGTAACGACCCGACCAGTCGTTTTGAGCTTTTGCACTTTTCTTGCCAGTTCTCTGGCATGAATTGCCCGTGTGATGTATTATGACTTCTGTAAATCGTTGGTTTTGGTTTTCAGGGTAATCAAATTTGGAAGAACAATTCTCAGTTTATAGCTTGAAATTTGAAAGGTTTGACCAAGATTTGACATGTTTGTATATGATCTAGGATCAGAATTTTTTTGATTTGGTTAGCTCCGTTGTGATTTGGGACTTAGGAGCATGATCGGAATGCATTTTGGAAGTCCGTGGAAGGTTTATTCTTGAATTGGCGAAATTGAGATTTCAGCATTTTCTGGTTGATAGGTGAGATTTAGATATAGAGGTCGGAATGAAATTCTGGAAGTTGTAGTAGCTCCGTTGTGTCAATTGTGACGTGCGTGCAAAATTTCAGGTCATTCAAACTTGGTTTGGTTGGGTTTTTTTTTATCAAAAGCGTAATTTGGAAATTCTTGAAATCCTTAGGCTTGAATCCGATGAGATTCGGTATTTTAATGATTGTTTTGAGTGTTCCGAAGGTTGGAACAAGTTTGAATGATATTATGGGATATATTAGTGCCTTTGGTTGAGAACCCGGGGGCCTCAGGTGAGTTTCGGGTGGTTAAACGGATCAAATTTGTATATTAAAAGTTGCAGATTTTGGCTTCAGTTCTGTTGCAGGTTTTTCTTCATCGCGATTGCGTGAGGAGGCTCGCAATCGCGTAGAGTTATCTCAGGGGAGCATCCAGGTTTCTTTTTGTGTTCGCGTAGATAGAGCTGCAATCGCATAGCTTTATGTTTCTGTGTATCGCGGTCGTGTGGTCTCATTCGCAATCACGTAGTTGGACGATTTTGGGCATCGCGTTCACGTGAGGATATACGCGATCGCGTAGAGTGAATTATAGGTTGTGCTTCGCAATCGCGATGGGTTTTCTGCGATCGCGATTAAGTAAAAATAAGAGCTAGGCAGAATGTTTTAAAAGCTTATTTCCGCAAATTTGAGACTAAGTTCCTCAACTATTAGTCAATTTTGAAGCTTTTTGAAGAGGATTGAAGAGGGATTCAAGGGGAATCACCTGGAGGTAAGATTTTTGAACTCGATTCTAATGTGAATTCCACCTAAATAATCATGGAAATAAAGCCAAAAATTGAAGAACTAGGGCTTGAAATTGGAGACCAAATATTTGGGATTTGAAGGGTCATTTGTGGATGGATTTTGATGTTATTGGTATGTATAGACTCGTGGGAGGATCAGGAACCTACTGATATAAAATTTATCGAAATCTGAGATGTGGGCCTGGGGCCGGGTTTGAGCAATTTCATGATTTTTAGGCAAACTGGATATTTTTGAGTGGGCTTTGTTCCCTTAGCATATTTTAATAGTTATGTACTATTGTGGCTAGATTTGGAGCATCCGGAGGTCGATTCTTGAGGGCAAAGGCATCGCGGGCTAGAGTTTGGATTGAATCGAGGCAAGTAATGATTGTAAATACTGTCCTGAGGGTTTGAAACCCCGGATTACACATCGTTGTGTTACTTTGAGGTGACGAACGCGCTAAATTGCGAGCGTGGAGTTGTGCACCGTTGGGGATTATGACTTGGGTCCGTCTCGTAAGACTGTTAAGTCGCGTATTTAATTTGAAAAATTATGATATTCCATGTTCTAGAGATTTATATTATATTTTGGGCTATATGCCATGTTTGGGGCCTTTTGCCGACCTGTTGAGACCCTTAGGGGCAGTTTCACTATTTTTCCTTACTCTATTTGTTTTGAAAGCATATCCTCAGTCATGTCTTACTTGTTTATTTTTTAAATATGATTTTATCACTGTATTTCTTAAAAATTTGAAAACTGTTTGGGTTGAGTTCCCTGTTTTACTGATGGTTCGAATGATCGTGGGGTTGATGACTGAGATAGACCGAGAGTCTGATTGTGAGGTTAATGACTGAGAGAGAGGCCGAGGGCCTGGTTATAAGGATTATATATCTATGGATCGGGTTGCACGCCACAACAATATATTTTTATATATGTATATGGATCGGGTTGCACGCCTCAGCGATATGTATATTGATCGGGCTGCATGCCGTAGCGATGTGATTGGATCGGGCTGCACACCGCAGTGATATACCGCTTGGGCTGTAGGAGCCCCTCCAGAGTCTGCACACCTCCAGTGAGCGCAGTCGACTATATTTATGGATCGGGCTGCGCGCTGCAGTGATATATGGATCGTGCTGTACGCCGCAACGGTTACTATATGGTACCTATTGAGTGTGAGTGGTGAGTGTGAGCGCTAATTGGTAATAGTTGAGTCACGAGTGATTGATAGGCTTGCCCGATGGGCGATATATTTATACATGCACTTGAGTGATGCTTTGCAAGAGGGGCCTGTTTATGAACTTATTGATTTTCACTCCTCTTTAAGTGAGTTTCTATCGAATATGTTGATTTATTGGCTGTTTTCACTCATCTTTATGCTGAACCTCTGCCGCAAACGTTGAATATATATTTTTAAACAACTTTCATTTAAGCTGGGGTTTATGATATGTTCAGAACTTAATCACTGATTTGGCCTTTTGTTACTTCGACTGAGATTTTCTTGTTATGAGGCACTTATGACTCATGTTTTTCCCGAGGGGCTGTTCACGAACTATGTTTTTGCTCGAGGGGTCGATTATGATTTCATCTGTTTTATTATAAATGGTATCGAATCCCTATTGAAACTGTTGGAAGGTGTTTTAAATGATTTTTACCAAAAGCTAGATTTTAAATGAGACAATTGACTCGTATTCTGATTTGGAAAGCCTATTGTGCTTATTGAGCCTAACATAAATGTGGATTCATTGTTTCTTACTGCTCAGTCTTTATTTACTCTTATTACTTACTGGGTTGGAGTACTTACATTACTCCCTGCACCTCATGTGCAGATTCAGGTATTTCGAAACTGTGTAGCGGGTGTTGGTTGCTCAGGCGCGGAGTCATCAGAGTTAGCAAGGTGGCTGCATGACGTTCGCATCACTGCTTCCTTCCTCTCATTTTCATTTCTGTACTTAGTACATTTTGACTTTTTTTGTTGTATTCAGACCTTGGTAGATGCTCATAGCTCATGACACCCCGATGTCGGGCTTGTATATTATTTCTGCATTGTTCACTCAGACTTATATTATAAAATATTATTTAATTAAAGGCTTAAAAATGACTCTTAATGATTAAAAGGGATTATATGATTATTGTGTCGGCTGGCCTTGTCTTCACGAGAGGCGCCATCATGACCGGGCCGATTTGGGATCGTGATAACTAAATCCTGCATTTAGTTATATTTTCCATGTTAGATGTATTTGTCATATTTACCATTTAATCGTCGGTGATGGTATGAAAATTTTAAATGTTGAAATTGAAAAGGTTAAAATGGCTCTTAATTGGCTTTTTTATTCAAACCGTAGAAGTAGACTTAGAGAATAATTTAAAAAATGTGATGAATTTGGCCTTAGAGAAAGAAAGGTTCCTAAAACTTGTCCAACTAGATGGAATTATATGTATGAAAGTTTAGTTGTTGCATATTAATATTTTAGTTGTCGCATATTAATATAGAAACCCAATAAACGTAACGTTTAATGCTCGTGTTGGTGGTGGTGATGATGATGAGCACCTTACAAATCAGGATTGGACTAATATTAAAATTCTTGTAGAATTTTTAATAACAATTTCATGTTGCTACAAATGAATTATCTGGGCAATATTATCCTACTATTTCTAACTGTTTAGTTTATATTGCAGCATTTGCAGATTTGTTTACTCAATTTTCAGAGGGTGGGGTAATTTATCAACTTGCTATTGATTCTATGAAAGATAAGTTTAAAAAATATTTTTTTCCTATCCCCCTATTTATGGTGTTGCTACCATGTTAAATCCTACCATAAAATTAGGAGGTCCTCACTTTTGGTATACAAATATCTATAAGGCTTTATTACTTTCAGAAGAGGAATTCGCTACACTTACAGATGCAAAAGCCTCAATTAAAATAAATGCTCAAACAATTTATAATGCTTATCAACATGTCTTAGATCATGCTAGACCAAACGTTCCAACTCCTACTTCGTCTAGTTCGCAATCATCTAAAAGAACTGCGGGCCTAAAAGCACTTAGTTCTTGGACGGAATTTAGGGGTTCTGAAGGTGATAATATTGGTGATAGCTCACAACTAAATGAGCTTCAAGTTTATTTGTCGCACAGACTTGAATCATAGAATCCCGACGGCTCCTTTGATGTTTTGGAATTGTGAAGTACAAAGAAAAATACTATCCGGTTCTTTCAAGGATGGATCGAGATATTTTAAGTATTCAAGCTTCAACAGTGGCATCGAAGAGTGCTTTCAGTCAAGCGAGACTTCAAATCGTTGGTCATAGAGTGTATATGAGGGAGAGCTTGGAAAAATCAGTACTCTTCAGAGATTGGATCCGTTCGGAAAGAAGAAATTTTGGACTTGCTGAATCAGAACCGAAGATAGACGAAGCTTAATTATGAAGAAATGCTAGCGGAACTTGCGGAGGATGCTGCTTCGCCCGGAAGCGGTGATGAACAAGCTTCTTTTACGCCACCACCAACGAAAATTCCTCCGAACCTTGAAGGATTTATGAAATTTGTTAGAGATAATATGTAGACTAATATGTAACTTGTATTTTGGCACATTTTCATTAGTTTTTTTTTCTTTTAATGATGGTATTAGCACCTTGTTGTGCTCATTCAATTGGGGGGAGGAAGACTAAGAAAAACATTATCATTTTTTGTTAATGTGGTAATAATAAAAATTATAAGGTATTCCCTTGAATATTTCTTTATAATTTTTTATGTTTAAATTTGAATTAGAAGATTTAAGTCACAATCATATAATATAATTTATAAAAAATTGCCATAGATAAATTTTTTTTTAAAAAAAATAGCCCAGAACACTTAGGCACGTTTAGGCCCGGCCCACTTAGCCCAAGCCCATATGGGCTTAGACCCACAGTGGGCCGGTTCCACCCTCCAGTACTGTTAAGCCCAAGACCATTTGGATGCTTGGGCCCGACCCGCCAGAGCCCGAGACCTTTTGGCCCGACCCGCTTAGCCCATTTAGGCCCGGACCACATAATAGCCTTAACTACACTTATTATTAGGCAACCCTTTCTCTATCGTCATTTTTTGTTTTCCTTTATTTTACGATTACGTTATGTATATGTATTTAATTAGTTTCAAGAATGGGAGCAAACTAATGGCATCCTTATATATATAGACAAATGAGATGAGTATATATAAAGGATTACATATTCCTAAATGATAATAAGATAACTAATTGGAATCAAAATCTTTTATTCAAATGATAATAGATATATTATGTAACAGTTGTTTGATCAAAAAGCATTGAACTTTTTATTAGACTAATTAAATAAGAAGATTTTAGGCAAATCTTAACCAATGATAATTTGCTCTACACCTAAAATAGAAGATGCGAGTATGGAAGCGTAGCACACATAAGATTTAACTATGACATCGATAAAGCCCCATTATACAGAAGAATATGATGATTTTCATGACATTGAACAACTATGAAAAATACATAGATGAAGCGGGTCACCGATCTTTAAAGAGGTGGGACCGCGTATATATGTTATGGTGAGACTGATGATATGAATTGAGGATACGAGCTTTCTTGCTTCTTCCTCCTTCGGTGACAGTCAAAGAGATGTGGATTTTTCCCTCTTTCAGAGAGCATGTCTATGTCTCTGTTTTTTCGCCCCCTTTATTCTTCTTCTTCTCACTTAGCTTATATACTAAGTCTTTTTTTTTACCCAATGGTCATCACACATAGCACTTAAGTCGTTTG
Source organism: Nicotiana glauca (assembly GCA_026770625.1). Taxonomy (NCBI): domain Eukaryota; kingdom Viridiplantae; phylum Streptophyta; class Magnoliopsida; order Solanales; family Solanaceae; genus Nicotiana; species Nicotiana glauca. The sequence goes on along the minus strand of MU743521.1, from coordinate 146,437 downwards.
ACTATATTACGGGCTGACCCTTTAAAATGCCATCATATCCAATTTGCCTCTCAAGCGTTCTGAATACATGATCTCGGTCGTAGCCGAGGTGCGTATCGTTACAATGTGGTATGGATACGACAGTCCCAGTAACTTTTCAACGTTCCTTCTCACGCAGATTCCTGTCTGGTCAAATTTTGACCCATACAATAGTATCTCCCGAAAAAGTAAAGATTAGTTAATATGATCCTATTATTACTATCTTCCACCGCATGGCTTGGAATTTTAATAGGATCCTAAAAGTTAGCTTTAAACAGGGTCGTCAATCGAGTACAATATCCAAAAGAAAAAAAATGCTAAATTTTCCAGAAGTGATCAACCAATTAAAAGTATATGCATTTGTCAGTGTCAACACCAATTAAATGACTACGGGTCAACGTACGCAACACTAGTTTTGTGGTGCAAATTATGGCGGCAAAATGCATTGAAAATTCAGATATTTCTCGGATTCAACTGATATATACGATAAAACATGTTTAATTTCAAAATAGTAAAGAAACAAATAATTAATTATTATTAGTTCTCATAAACTTGATTGGGATTCAAAAACATACATTGAATAGAATGAAGAAGGAAAACCAAAAAAGTTTCTCCGGGGGAAAGCCCAAGGAGAATTCAAACAAACTTCCCCTGAATACATAGGGTAAGTTGTCTTTAAAATGGAGATTTTAGAAACCTTCGGGCTTGTAGGCGATGAAACTGATGCACTGCACTTGACGGACGTTGTCGAATCCAATGATTCTGATCCAGGCTTGTGGGTAAGCCTTCTTTGCCTCCTCGACCTCAGCCAAGACCTGAGTGGCATCAGTGCACCCGAACATGGGCAACTTCCACATGGTCCAGTATCTACCATCGTAGTACCCTGGTGACTTGTTTTGTTCACGGTAGACGAATCCGCGCTGCACATATCCACAAGATAAACAAAACATTAGC
>MU743521.1:133515-143959 GCA_026770625.1 Nicotiana glauca | reverse complement strand
AATTCCAAGCAAGGAACCCATCCATTTTTCAAAAGGTACTCAACCTCCCTAAGCAATTGCTCCTCGCTCAAATCAGGAAGGTAAGAGAGTGTCTCGTACTTCTTCATGTTAATTGGTGGCCACACCTACATACATCCCACATAAAAAATTTAAACTAACTTCAGTACAAGTATGGAATATAACATTTTCTATCTAAAGACATTTGAAATATGTGGTTTTTAAAAGCTTAAGGGGCAAAAGTTTTGTGAGGTCATGTCATTTGTATGATAATAAAAACTTTTTAGTAAGAGTAAAGTAAGTCAAATAAAAAATTTAAAATTAAATTATTTTCAAATTTAAAAATGTATCGTACGTTTTCAAAGGGAAAGGATCAAGTCCAGTACTTAATGGTCCAGTAAATCTCAATAGTATCATGGATAAAAGCCACCTGGATGCTTAGAGTTTTAATGGTATGGGTGAGTTTGAACTTTTCACAATATTTTTTAGAAAAATATACTAACTGATTTATACCTTAACATTATTTAATTTCTATAAAAAATGTGTGCATTAATTTTCAGAGAACCTAAAAAGACTAAACAACCAAGAATATTGTTAAGAAAGAAAAAAAAACGGTAACACAACTATTAGAAGAAAAATATACATACTCCACTTTTCTATTTTCAAAATTGTTCCAATCATAAGTTTTTTTTATTTATCTTTTGTCATTGAAATAAATGAATAAACTGACACACCAACTTTACCGTGCTCAGTGTCTGTTATTTATTTATTTTTCGTGAAAGAACCCAAAGGGTATATTAGCTAAAAAAAACATTGTCACAAAATTCAAATGCATCCAATCCATTAAAACTCTAAGTAACCAGATGGCTTTTATCAAAGATATCATTGAGATTTACTGGACCATTAAGTACTGGACTGGATCCTTAATGGACTAATAAGGCAATTGTGTCATTTAATTGAAAAGGAGGGAGTAGTATAATTAGTGAAATTAAGGCACATAGTATAGTGCCTTAATTACAAGTAATCATCCATAAAAAATAAGATAGATTATCTTGCTAAAGCTAAAACAGGTTAAGATATACTAAGAATAATGTCACTGTCGTATATAAGTTCAATCCAGATATTATATACTCCTAAGTACAAACCTGCATGCATTGAACTCTTCCGCCGTTGCTAGCAATGGAAGTAATGTCAAGGTTTTGTTTCCTGGAAACAGGGAAGGAGGTTGCGGACTTGAGACCAGTGAAGGGTGCAACCATACTGGCTTGAGCAGCATTGGCGCCGGAGGCAACAGCGGCAGCTGAGGACATAACTGAGGAAGCCATTTCTGAATATTAATTGCTTAGCTTGAAGCTATTGCCCCTTCTATATATAACGAGGAGGTTTCACGTACTTACAACCAAACCTCATCTTAGAGTAATGGTAACCGCTATCATGTGGTTCTTGACATTACAAATTAAATTAATGACCACATGAAAATTGAAAGGGAATCATTTGGGAGATGTTTTTTTTTTTGAATTTTAGCTAAGCTATTTACATAAGCCACAATAAGGGGTTCCACGTGGCAGCAGCTCATTGATCTTATCTCATCCGAAATGGGGTAAGGAATAGGATATGAATGTGTGAAAATGGTTGGTTAATTTCTCTTTTAGGTCAGTGTTTTATTTGTTTTCTTGCCATCTGCAGTGGCTGCTACTTGCAGTCGTTTTGCTGGGATTGGGAGACCATTCCTTTGTGCGCAGACAATTCAGACTTTTTGTTTGGACGCAAATCAGTTTCAATTTTTGTCCATTCACAAACATATACTCCCTCGGGTCTAAAATAAGTAATTTTTTGGATGTTTTCACACATATTAAGAAATTCACCTTTTAGCATTAATTAGCAATGTAATTGACCGTATTAATCTTTACTATCTCACATAAATACTCCTAACACATTTTCCAAGACTATTTACTCCAAGGACAATGTAGAAAAAAAATGATTAATTCATTCTTGAAATTTGAAAAAATCTCTTATTTTGGACCACAAAAAAAATACCAAAAATCACTTATTTTGGACCGAAAGGAGTACTTATCTTTAATTCTTTCAAATTTTGATGAGTTCAAGGTCCAGCCCCGATAATGTAAATAAATTGCTTCTAAGCTGTTTAAAGAATTAACGTCCGAGTCTACAACTAGGTGTGATGGCTAACGTTTCCCTCTGCAAACGACACCAACAGTTTAGAAGTGCGTGTTGGAGTACTCCTTTCGTACTACTCCCTACCTATTTCTTTTTTGGTACCTTCAAAAAAGAAGAAAGATTTTCACAAATTACTATTTTTTAGTGGTAATTAGTTATGTATAAATACTATTTTCTATATTATGGATTGTAGATACGTTTTGTTATAAAATATATTAGATGTATTTAAGTTACTGTATTCATGAATACAATAGCAAAATATGCGTGAATCAGGAAAGTCCAACTAATTAGTTATTGTATTCGATTGTATTCATGGGTCATGGCGTGAAAGATGCGATTACAGTTGGATAAATTATTATATTTGACTGTATTCACGGCGTGAAATAAGGTATTACACTATTTTTAAACGAAAAGTGAATCAACTAACTTAATAGATTCCTAATATAACTCAATAAACTCAATTACAACATGCAAATTTTGTATTTCCAGTTATAAAAAAAGTCAGACAAAAAATACCCCCAAAAATATAGCAATCTTCGGAGAAATTATATAATACATCTGAATACATAAATTATATTAATTAAAAAAATATATGAATACATTCATGGCATATAGTGAGGCAGTGAATACAATAAAATACATAGAATACAACGGGATACATTGAAATATAATGAAAAAAATAGTGAATACAATGAAATGCATAGAATACAACGAGATACATTGAGTTAAAATGAAAAAAAGACAATGAATACAATGAAATACATGAAAATACAGCGTGATACATTGAAATATATCAACAGAAAATCAAGTTGCTCAGTCCCAAACTCCCTCGTCTTTGTTCAAGAACAAACCCTAATTTTCGGCCAATCCGCCGTCGAGCAACAAAATAATCCACCTAGTATCTGGTCTACTATATCGTCTTCCACTTCGATTGAGACCTTGTCATCGATGACCATTGAGAATTTCGTGCTTATTGTTTTCTTGATCTCACGTCGAGCAAAGGGATATTCAATCGGCTTGAATTGTATGGTATCGTCCAATGAACTGACGAGTTCATGAGGTACTGATGCAACTGAGAATCTCTTATTTTCAAGGCTGTGTTCTTCTTCGTGCTCAACAATTAGATCACTCGAATTGAAACTTTGAGATTGAGCATCGTGTTTTCAGTGAATGGGGAAGAGAATGACATGTATCAAAGTAGAGAGAAAAAGAAAATAGTGTAACTGAATAGCGTATTTAGTGTCTTAGGGGTAGGAGGTAACCAAAATTAGATATTTTGTTATAATCATTAAAAGGTATCTATAGAATAAAAAAAATTAAAATGGTATTTATTTAAAAAATAAATTAGGTGTTAACCCTTGCCATAGGAGGTAAAAATTCCAAAAAAAAAAGAATGACCCATTTCTAAGAGTCCGTTTGGATTGGCTTATTTTAAGTGCTTTTAAGCCAAAATAACTTTTAAGCGACTTTGTAGTGTTTGGATAAAATAAAAAAAATGTAACGATCCGACTGGTCGTTTTGCCTTTTTGAACCCCGTTCCCTTAAATAAGACTTCCTGTGGGGATGGTTGGTTCGGGATTTTGGAAGAGTTTGGAGTGAAATATGCCCAATCGATTCCTTAGGATTTTCTTAAAAGGCTAAGTTTGACTTCGGTCAATAGTTTGAGCAAACAGACCCGGATTCGTGATTTGACGATCTCAGAGGGCCCGTAGGAAAATATGGGACCTGGGCGTATGCCCGAAATCGAATTCTGAGGTCCTAGCCCGAGTAATGAATTTTTACTAAAAATTGTTAATCTGAAATATTAAGGGTTTAAAGAAACTAATTAATATTAATTTAATGGGTATCGGGCTCTTATATTGGTTCTGAAGCCCAGTACAGGTCCAAAATATCATTTAAGACTTACCCGCAAAAGTTGGTGTCAATCTGAGTAGTTTTAGGGCATTTTGGCTCGTTAGAAAAAATTAAGAACATGAAGTTCATAAGTTTGATTTATTTGGTTTTAGGGGGTGATTCTTAGATTTAGTGTTGTTTCGGGCATTCCAAAGGTTCGAGTAGGTCCTTCTCGTAATTTCAGACTCGTCGATATGTTCGGGCGGGGCTCGGGAGCCCCGAGCATCAATCGGACGAGGCTCGAGTGAAGTTAAAATTTTTGAGAAGTGCTGAAGCTGCTACTTCTGTCATAACCGCACCTACGGTTGGTGGACCGAAGGTGCGAGACCGCAGATGCGGTCTATCTATCGCAGGCGTAGCCCATGGAAGGCCAGGCCAAACCGTAGAAGCGGTTCTCGAACCGCAGAAGCAGTTCCGCAAAAGCAACCTCAGGACCGCAGAAGCAGCCCTAGTCCTTTTAGCCCACTTCACATATGCGATCTTTTTCTCGCAGATGTGGTCCCCTGACCGCAGATGCGGAAATCACTGAGGCAGTGAGTTTATTTATTACGGGCTCTAAGTCTATTTTTGCCATATTTCACTCCTCTATTGAGTGATTTTTGAGCTTTGAGAGAAGACCTTCGCCTAGCATCTTGAGGTAAGTGTGTTCTACCTATTTCTAATTTAATATTTATGTCTTAGGTAGATTAAACACTAGGATTTAAGGTAAAATTAAGGGGTTAGAGCTAGACCAAGGATTTTAATAAAACTTAGATTTAACCACGAATTTTGTTATGAAATGAACTAGAAATCATATATTATTGATCCTTAGGTTGTAGAGAACAACTTCCTTCGAAATTTTTTAGAATTCGGGCACGTGGGCCCAGGGTCAAATTTTAGGAAATTGGTGTTTAAGGGTGGAAAATTGCTTAAATAGTTAGAATATGATCTTGTAAGCTTTTATTGATTAGTTCCTACCCCATTTAACTAGTTTTGTATCATTCGGCTCCAATTTGAGAGGTTGAGCTCGTTCTTGGTATTGGAAGTGCACTTTGGAGCGAGGTGAGTCTCCTTTCTAACCTTGTAAGAGAGAATTGTCCCCGTAGGTATAATAATCGAGTAATTTGCTATTAAATGCGGGGACTACGTACGCACTAGTTGACGAGAGTTCGATGCGTAACTACTATTATGTTAATTGACCGGGTAGTCTAGGGCCCGTATCATGCTATATTTGTGAATGTCCTATATTTTCTTGCTAATGTGATCACTTGGGACATGCTAGAGACTTGAAAAGGAAATAAGCGAATGTATACACTTATTGGACACTTGTATGAATTTACTTGGAAATAAATGCGCATTCATGTGTTTTCTCGATATATATTGATATTTGTGGATCGGGCCGATCGCCTCGGTAGAAATTGATACATCTATGGTTCATGACATTCGACCCTCTCACAGTGCACAGTTTATTTTCTGTTGGATGGGGTCGTCGACCTCGCCATAATGTGCGCATGACACACACACATATATATATATATATATATATATATATATATATATATATATATATATATATATATATATATATATATATATATGAAATTTTATCCCCTACTTGTGCTGCTAAATACTTGAAATGTGTACGGGTAAATGTATAATTGTTAATGATACGATTTATTGATTCTTGCTACAAACTGTTGATTAATTGTGATTATCATGTCTAGTAGCACACTTCAACATATTATTGACCCTAATAAGTGTCAAGTCAACCTCTCGTCTCTACTTATTCGAGATTAGATGGGATACTTACTGGGTACATATTATTTATGTACTCATACTACACTTCTGTACTTAATTGTACAGGATCTGAGGCATGTGTATCTGGCTATCATTCCGATGCGCATCACTGAGCGGATTTCGAGACTTCTACGGTAAGTGTCAAGTCAACCTCTCGTCTCTACTTATTCGAAATTAGATGGGATACTTACTGGGTACATATTGTTTATGTACTCATACTACACTTCTGTACTTAATTGTACAGGATCTGAGGCATGTGTATCTGGCTATCATTCCGATGCACATCACTGAGCGGATTTCGAGACTTCTACGGTGAGCTGCTTCCCTTCCCATGCCGTTCAGCAGCCTGAAGGAGTCTCTCTTATGTATTTTTGTTATCTACCCTGTTTCGGACAGTAGGATAGTGTAATTCTTTTGTATATTCTACTAACTGCCCACAGCTTGTGACACCAGGTCTTGGCACACACGTTAGTAGGCTATTATTTTGGGGAGTTGTATAACTATTTCTGTCTTATTACTGTTCATACCTGGTTGGGTTTTAACTTAATGAATTTCCGCACTTATTTTGGTAAAGGTAAAAAAATGAGAATTTGATTATATTTCTGCGTTGGCTTGCCTGACAATGATGTTGGGCGCCATCACAATCTATTTAGGAAATGGGTCGTGACTAAAAGTATTTTTAAGCACTTGTTTTTAAGCTAAAATGATAAAAATAAGGCAAAATCCAAAAATTAGAAATCCTATCTTATGATTGACACGACCCAAACGTATATGCCATAATTCATTTGGCTCAAGTAAGTAAGATGAAGCTGAAATTTTATTATTATTTTGGCGAAATACATAAACCGCCCCTTGAAGTTGTCCTCAACGATCAAACAAACACTTCAAGTGACCCATTTACCATTTAGACACTTCAAGTGACTATTAAGTGTATCTCGTAGACACTTCACGCTGACATGACAAGTTACATGTATTTTAGTTACATTTGGGCGCGTGAGTTTTTCAGTAGACTTTTCTTTCTTGCTTTTAGAATTGAATTAAAATTTGTAAGTGGGTCCCACGGTATATTATCATTTTATAATATCAAAATATTTTTTTGGGCATTGATTGATCTGGAAAAAAAAAAAGCAGCTGCAGCTAAACCTTTCTTCTAAACTAAACCACCTCAACCCCACCGTGAAACCGCCATAGAGGCGAGAAAAATCAGCCATTAAAGCTCAAACTAAGCACTGAAAACTATCAGAAACTGTCACCTTTCACCACAAAACACTATTGCTTGTAACCTTCAGAGCTCCGCCTAGTTTCGTCGACCTAAAATTAGTCCCTAGGTCCAGTGAAAGAAGCAGCAAAAATGTTGTTGCTGCGGAAAACCATAATTTGTTTTGTCAATCTTGTCACCCTCATATCTACCATAGGAACACAATTTTTTCACCCTCTTTTATCTTCATGGTGGATAATTTTAAAGATAATTTTACACCAAAAATAATAAATTAGAGGAAAAAAGTGATATAAGCCCAAATTCATAATCAAGAAAATAATGGAGAGAGAAGACTGAAGATTCCAATAGAATCATTAATTTTAGTTTTGCTTGGAGAATGAATTTTCCGACAATATAGATCGCATAAGATGAGCTTTTCTGGCGAGGTCTTAATGATCCCTTAGTTCTCTATTTGCTAATCTATATTATTTCATATTTGTATGAGTTTTAATTTGTTGGGTGGATTTGCCATAGGCAGGGCCGCAGGGGAGAGGGGACGGGAATGGGAGGACAGAAGATGAGAAGAAGATGAAAGAAAGGGGGAAAGAGAGAGAGGGGGTGGGGAGGGGGTTAGGCGGTGGTTTTGATAAAAGTACATGAAAGGGGTTTATTTTTCTTCTTTAGATGTATTTTCTATTTTTTGTTAATTATATTTATTTATTTTCATTATAAATTACACGTGTCACACTTTAATTGGATCATTTGACAGGTCATTGTCAATTGTAACTCACGCATGTAGTCTGCTACAATCGGGTATTTACTTGATATATTTAATAGTCACTTGAAGTGTCTAAATGGTAAATGGGTCACTTGAAGTGTTTGTTTGACCATTGAGGACAATTTCAAGGGGCCGTTTACATATTTTGCATATTATTTTCAACAACCATTACATTTAGCTTGAAAAGGCCCTCGATGAGATAACCTTTTTCTACAACCATTTCATTCTTACTTATTACAACCTTATCGGATATAAATACACATTTAAAACCATTCTTAGCAAGAAGTCCAGTAGAGACTAAATTCTTCATAATATCGGGAACATGAAGGACGTTGTTCAAAGTCACCACTTTGCCGGAAGTCATTTTGAGAAATATCTTTCCACATCCTTCAATCTTGGCCTTTGAAGCATTTTCCATAGAAATCGTCTCATTGGGTCCAACAGAATCATAAGTAGCAAAAGCTTCTCTAACAGCACAAACATAGCGAGCGGCTCCTGAATCAACTCACCACTCTTTAGGATTGCCCACCTAGTTGCATTCAGAAAGTATGGCACATAAGTCATCAACATCATCATGCTTTTCAACCATGTTTGCTTGACCCTTCTTCTTGTCTTTCTTCGGAGCATGACACTCCGTAGATTTGTGTCCAATTTTTCCACAGTTGTAGCAGTTTCCACTAAACCGGTTCTTGCTTGGGTTGTATTTCGGTCTAGAAGCCTTCTTCCTTTTTTTTGTTCTCTTCAACAATATTTGCTCTCATTATTGTTGAGTTTCCATGGCCTCTCTTTTCAGCAACTTTATTGTCCTCTTCGATTCTCAACCGAACAATGAGATCTTCAAGGGGCATCTCCTTGCATTCGTATTTCAAGTTGTTTTTGAAGTCCTTCTAAAAAGGAGGCAACTTCTCAATCATCGCTGCTACTTGGAATGCTTCATTGATGACAAGACCTTCAATGAAATTTCTGTTAGTAAAAATACTAAGATTACTACTTTCAACATCAATATTAATTTGATTTATACCCTCAGCAAGGAGATCGTGAATAATCACTTGCAATTCCTGGATTTGGGTAATAATAGACTTGCTATCTACCATTTTGTAGTCCAAAAACTTTGCAGCAACGAACTTCTTCAACCCGGCATTTTTGGTTTTGTATTTCTTTTCAAGCGCAGTCCATAGTTCTTTTGACGTTTTCACGCTACTGCAGACGTTATACAAAGCATCCTCCAGCCTGCTTAGAATATAATTCTTGCACAAAAATTCTGAATGCTTCCACGCCTCAATCACAAGAAAGCGTTCAGTTTCTGGAGTTTCATCAGGAACATCTTCCTTGATAAACTTCTAGAGACTTAGAGTAGTCAGGTAGAAGAACATCTTTTGCTGCCAGCGCTTGAAATTATTCCCGAAAAATTTTTTGGGTTTCTCTGCCGGTGTCAATGTTGCCGGTGTCGTTCGGCTTGTTGAAGCATTGACAGTCACCATTAGAACAGCTTGGTTCATATTATCATTAGTCATTTCTGTAAAAGAATGACACAAACATTAAAAATAGTACAAAAACACAAAGGTTTACTCTCCAGAAACAGTGATTACAAATATAGAAAATATATTAAATTCCTTAAGCTTGTTATTAAAACTGTATTTGTAAAATAATTGTGGAAATATAAATGTACATAAACAGAAATGAACATAAACAGAAAATCAATTCGAGCCCACTGAATTCATAGTGTTTCCTTAAGGAATTTAATCCCCTCATAGTACCCAAAGTTATGGATTATTTCCTCCCAGGATAGAACGAATTACACACTGGTATAGTGGTACTTCAAATCCCAGTGTTTCAGCAAACACAAAGTTCGGTAGCAAGTCACACTTACTGTTGCTTTGTTTGATGCTAAAAGTATGCAGAAGGAGGAGAAACTCAGAAAATCATAGTGAAATTCTGAGCAGAATAGTGTTGTATTTAGCCAAAGTTGGGCTGAAATCTGAAGAGGTGCAACTCTTCAGAATGACTGTTTATGCAAAATGGCCACAACATAATTTAATATTAATATTTATTTGAATATTAATATTTTATTATTAAAATAAATATTTAATAACATTTCTGTTAATATTTTACTATTAAAAAATAAATTTGGTCCAAAAAGTTAATCAATCAATTGACCAAATTCGAAGCCGAAGCCGCGCCGAGTGAGCGACGGCGACGACGGCGCGAGACTTGCCTTCTTCTCAACTCTTTAAAAGCTAGAAGAAGAGCAATTGCTTATATATCCATAAAAAATCTCTTGCTCTTCCAATATGAGACAATGTCCATTTGCCAAGGGAGAAACTTAAAATTTCACTCAAAAATTTTATTTCACTCCATTTCCCATTCACCCTCTTTTATGTATTTAATATATTAAATACAAAAAACCCAACATTTGGTTGGCTTAATTTTTGAAAATTATTTTCCTCGTGAACTCATTTTCATTCAATTAGAGGAAAATATTTTCCAGTATCAAGAGAAGGGAAAATACTTTTTAAAACTCTTTTTCAACCTTCCTCACCATATTCCCCATTCCTTTCAACCCCCACCAACCCAACCCCCACACCCCATCTGCTCCACCCCACCCCACTCCCACCCCCACCGTC